>DWNR01004538.1:0-10802 GCA_018250455.1 Polygonus leo
TAATGCTATTAATATGTATCATTTGTAGATTTCATTATTGAAAAGTAATTCCTTTGCAAATGGAACAAAAAAGGGTAAGCTCATGAACTCAGTTTCGTAAAAATGTTGCTTAGTTCTTGCTCATTGGCATTGGCCGTCCTCAGGGACTATGTTGATACTCCTCTTGTTAATTCTACTTCTACATCTAACTAGAATACAGCTTCGGTTAATATTACTGGAATAAAGCAGAAATAGTGCAGTTTTTGTAGTGGTTCCGAAGGAAAATTACATTAGAAAACATTATCACCCTTAATCATATTTTATGACAAATTTATTTTACAACGTTTTAGTGAGTATACACACTATGAGTTGACATTAAGCAATATGTATGAAGTCACACATCGACATCAACAGCGACAGGAGTTTCGTTGTGGTATCATTGTAGAAATCGTGAGTTTCGACCGGGGCTGTACCACCGCCACCTTCAAGAAGTGTGCTTGTCTGCTATACTTATACACAAGGCGAACAACTAGTCCTCAATTATGTATTGCTAAACAAATGTGTGTTCAAACTCAGGTACGATTCAATCGTACTTGGGGTTGAGTACAAAGTCTAAGGGCGACAGTGACCATCATCAGGTGGATGAGAGGCGTTTGCTATCTTTAAACTATAAAAGTTCCAGTTAAATTTATTGCGACTTATAAAGTACCTTATCATTAATCATAACTTCCGAAGTAATTTTGAGTTGTTCATATGCACCTTTAGTGTTGTTCCGGTCAATGAACACAACGCCCGCAAGGTACGCGGCCAATCCGAACGGCCAAACATAAAATACTTCTTTCTTAGCAATCACGGACAGTTTATCCACCACTTCCCATATATTGAACATTCCTGAAAGTTAATTAATAGAAACAGCTATATATTTATATAAATAAAAATGAATCGCTAAATGTGTTGCTAAGCGCAAAATTCAAGAACGGCTGGGCTGATTCGAATAATTCTTTTTTTAATATTTTCGTATTTAAGGGAGGAAGGTTTTTATAAAAAGAAATATTACCAGGACAATTAAAAAAAAACCCAAATTTCTTTTCCAGTATTAACTGCTTCTAGCCACCACTTTTAAAATAGACTTCAAACACATCAAATCTAGGAAAATAGTTCCACGGGTATAGCTATTACCTTTGTACTCTGGAAAGTGAGCATAGCAAAACACCGTGAACTGTAGTCATCATCTGTCATCATTAGACCACTATACAGTTCTAATAGCAACATATTTTTAGTCAAATTCTGTGTTGACAGAAAAATGTCTGCCGGGTCCACTAGTATTTTCATAAATATGATGCCTTATTCATGGCGTGGCTGATTTGTGGTTATAAGTACATTATTCGGGATTTACCCATCTATTGTTTTGTTATATTCAAAACAGATATTTCTTAACGACAGTGTGAGGGGAAATGCCAACTTTTGATGATTTCGTACAGGTGGTAGAACTTGTGTAGTGGGATAGTCGATGGAACTGAGATTGAAACAAAGCGTTACAAGACTTTTCTCGGCACTTTTTTCATTTTATTTATTAACCGACTTCAAAAAGAAGAGGTTATCGATTCGTCTGTATGTTTTTTTTGTTTGTTTGTTACGCAATTACTCGGCTAATTCTGAACGGATTTTAATGATTCTTTTTTTGTTAGGTAGGTCTTGTCACAGAGGAGTTTTTTTTTCATACGAGTTTTTATTCATATTTGAGGAACGGTTGAGGAATTTCATGATAACCGTTGAGGAATTTCATGATATATCTTCTTAGTTGAAGGTGAAATATTTATGAAACAAAATGGGACCAACTGGACCAAGACCTACCTAACAAAAAAAGAATTATCAAAATCGAACTACTCTGCGGGTTAATCTCGAACTGTTATGCGTGATCATACAGAAAAAAAAATACGCGTCGAATTAAAAACCTCCTTTCTTTTTTGAAGTCGATTAAAAAGAATCTTACTTGTGTCTACTTCCTGTTCTACATTGTCTGTACTTTTTTCTCTCGTCCGACGTGCAATGAACAAGTAACGACCTTTTCAATTTTCAATTATTTAGTTAGGCACCTGTTTGTCCTCTAAAGACAAAACATGGTGGCCCATGAGGGGAACGAACTATAAAGATTCACAACAAGTATCAAATACAAATATTATCAATATCGAGAAGCGTCAGGCGCCGGGAGACATCGTGCTACAGCGGGTACCCAAAGATAAGTGTGCCTTTTCCTTCATCCCAAATATATCCAAACGCCTAAAATCCTTTGGTTCTATTCAAGATACTAATTCATTTGTGCAATTTAAAGTACTTTCGTGCCATTTATTGCGAAATAGTAATAACAAAACTGTAATGGCGGCAGTTTTCCATACCTGACATGTGATAATTTAAAAATAAGTTATTTTAAATTTGAAGCCTATTTCAAGCATTTGAGCCATTAATTCATTAAATATATTCATCTTCCCAACTATTTAAACAAGTAAATGTCAATTATCTACCTAAATATTCGATCTTTCATACATATTTAAAAGTTCGGTTTTCTATTTAACGTTTACGTCTTTAAACATTTCGCTATTTAGCAAATCTCATTGTTATCAAATATTTAGAGTATTTGCCGACTAATTCCAGGCCGCAAAGCGCATGCCCACGGCGCGCATTCTCAGTCAGCAATAAGGCGGCAGCGAGTTAAGAGGCTGCTGCAAGCATCGGCAGACAGCGGCTGCAGCAGTGCTGCGTTGCAGCTTCGGGTTCCTGTGCGGCAAGTACCACCTGAATGAGGAGCGTGAGCAATCTAAATTCAAGATTCTATACAAGTTATAAATTAACTAACTTTCCGTTTAATTTAAGTGATAATACTTTCAATTTACAATGGATGCTAATTCTAAACAACGTTTTAAAGAATTAATTACAAAAAGAGCTTCTGCGAAAGGGCAAATAACTAAATTTAAAAATTATTTATCTACTTTATCTGACTTAAAATAATTAACTAACATTCAATTAACAGAGTTAACGCTGAAACTTGCAAAATTTGAAGTATTATCGGTTAGGGTTGATGATTTGCAGAATGAAATAGAGATTTTAAATCCGGAAAATTTATCAGTGGAGATTGAGGAACGGGAGGTTATAGAAAGAGATGTCATAATGAATATAGCTACTGCAAAAAATTTAGTGGATATTTTTACTAGGCGAAATGAAAGCGAACAGAGACGGAATTCTATGCGTGATGTCTCTTCTTTCATGGATGAACAAGAAGTTAGTTTAAAGCTTCCTCAGATACAAATAGCAAAGTTTGATGGCTCATATTTCCGTTGGTTGGAATTTAGAGACACTTATGAGAATTTAATACATAATAATGATCGCATTTCACCCATCAATAAATTTCATTATCTTAATTCATATCTGCAAGGTGAAGCGGCTAGGATTATCTCTAACCTAGAAATTTCTAAGGGGAACTATGAGGAAGCCTGGCAGTTACTGTGTAATCGTTATAACAATAAGAGAGTATTAATCAATCATCACCTTAATTCATTATTTAATATTAAGCAGCTTCCTCGTGAGTCAGAAAAGTCTTTGCGATTCTTAGTTGATCATGTAACAAAAAATTTACGCGCTTTAGCTAGTCTCGGACAGCCGGCAGATAAATGGGATGTGATAATAATATTTATGTTGACGTCTAAACTGGACAGTAATACTTTATTAAAATGGGAGGAATATCGTAATAATATTGAAGGAGAGGTACCTAGTTTAGATCAATTTTACAAATTTTTAATTGATCGCGCTGATGTTTTAGAATCTTTAAATCGTAACCAATTTGATATTGCATCAAAAACGCGCATACCTGCGCGTTCTGTGCCTATACATAGCAATAAAAAAGAAGGTCAGAATAATTTCACAAAATCATTTGCAAGCATAAACAATAAAAATGATAATCGTAGAAAACTTAAAAAAATTAAGTGCATTATCTGTAATGAAGGCCATAGGATATATGACTGTCCTACTTTCAAGGCCAAAGGAGTGGATGAGAGAATGAAGGATGTAGTGAATTTTAAATTATGTAAAAACTGCTTGCGTCAGGGTCATTCAGAGAATGATTGTCGTATGGGTCCTTGTACGGTGTGTTCCCAAAGACACAATACCCTGTTGCACCTTCCCTCTCCTTTAGCCAATCATTTCATCTCTCTTAATCAAGAAGAAGAGACAATTGTTAATTATTCAAATCAAAACAATCAAGTTATATTGTCTACTGCCATGATAGAAGTGATGAATCCATTTAGCCATCAAAAGGTTAAAGTTCGCGCTTTGTTAGATTGTGGTAGCCAATCGTCTTTCATATCTGAATCCCTAAAGATCAGATTAGCACTCAAATCCAACCCAATTGACTCACTAAAGGTCATAGGTATAGGAAATACAGCTGCTTCTAATGTAGTTGAGAGTTGCAATGTTCAACTGAATTCAACAATTACAGATTTCAAAGTAATTTTGTCATGTCTAGTAATGAATGAACTGACAGGCTGTTTACCAAAGGCTCCTGTCGATGTTAGCTGGCTAAAGTTGCCTGATGGTATTCAATTAGCCGATCCAAAATTTTATCAGCCAGCCCCAATAGAGGTCTTAATAGGGGCTGATATTTTTTGGGATCTCTTAGGTAATGAGCAACGTTCTGTAGGGGAAGGAATTAATAATCTCAAACTAAGAAATACTAAGTTAGGATGGATAGTCTCTGGATCTATTCAATCTGTTTACAAAAGTTTGCATTGTACACATGCTGTTGTATCAAACTCACAGTCAAGTGAGGCTGATATTAATAAAACATTATCAAAATTCTGGGACTTAGAAGAAGTTCCCAAAATTAAAGTAATGAGTGAAAGTGAAAAATATTGTGATAAGCATTTCTCAACTCATACTACTAGAGACATGACAGGTAGGTTTACAGTGAAGTTACCCCTAAAGGATACACCTGACTGCCTGGGAGACACATATCAATTAGCTAAAAAACGATTTATTAATTTAGAAAAGTGATTAAAACGAAATTCATTGTTTAAGTTGGAATACTCAAAATTCATTGAAGAATATGCTGAATTAGGGCATCTATCTGTGTCTCAAAACAAGTTTTATAGTACTCCATGCTACTATTTGTGCCATCATGCAGTACTAAAGCAAGACAGCGAGTCCACTATTCTACGGGTAGTATTTGATGGTTCAGCTGCTTCCACATCTGGATATTCACTTAATGATATTTTATTGGTAGGTCCAAATGTCCAAGACTCTCTATTTTGTATTTTAATACGCTGTAGGCAATACAAATACTTGCTTACCGGTGACATAGAAAAAATGTATCGCCAAGTATTGGTACAAGAAGAAGATTGTAATTTACAACTGATGCTTTGGAGGGAGGATGAATCTCAGCCCATAAAAACTTTAAAATTAAATACACTGACTTACGGTACTGCAAGTGCCAGTTATCTAAGTACACGCTGTCTTTGGCAAATAGGAGAAGAACAGGAGAAGAATAGGAGAAGAAAAGAAATCATTCAAAGGGATTTCTATGTGGATGATCTCATAACAGGGTCTGATAATTTGCAACAATTAAAGTATATATTGCACTCTGTGTCAAATGCATTAAAATCTGGGTGTTTTAATCTTAGAAAATTTAAAAGTAACTGTTCTTTAATTTTTGATGAAGTTGCAGATATGAACATGCAAGACAATTTAACACTTAGTGAATCATCAAGTACTCTTGGACTTGGATGGACTCCATCCAGTGACACCCTTCATTTTGATATAAATGATTTATCACATAATAATGATACTGTCATAACTAACGCTTAGTTATGACAGTATAAGTTAATAATGTCAAATGCATTCAAAATATTTGATCAGTTGGGATTGTTAAGTCCAGTTGTCATTATACCTAAAATTATGTTACAAAAACTTTGGCAGCAAAAGTTGGACTGGGACCAGCCTGTCCCATTGCAGATAAGGAATGAGTGGATAAAATTTACTAACAATTTAAAATACATAGCTAGTTTACATATTCCAAGGCTAGTATTAGGGGATTCACCTAAATGTATAGAATTGCATTCATTTAGTGACGCTTCCCAATCCGCATATGGGGCTTGTATTTATATGAAGTCCATTGGGTCTAGTGGGAACGTTACTGTTAAGTTGCTGTGTGCTAAGTCCAAGGTAGCGCCCTTGAAACCTACTACTATACCGCGTCTCGAACTGCAGGGCACTCTGCTGGCCGCCAAGCTTACTAAGGCTGTGATAGACTCAATCCGGTATCGGCCGGGAAGGATAGTTCACTGGTGTGATTCTAGCGTAGTACTAGGGTGGATAAAGGGTGACCTAACCAGGTTAAAGGTATTTGTCGCGAATCGTGTCAGCGAGATTGTAGAATTAACTAGCCCTGGGGCATGGCGATATGTACCCACTGACTCAAATCCTGCAGATTTAATTTCTAGAGGTATAGAAGCGAAACATTTAATGTCTATGGACCTTTGGTGGACAGGGCCTAGATTTTTAATACAGAATGAATCTGAGTGGCCAATACTAAAGAGTAATGATTCAGAAATTTTACCAGAAATAAAGGCCCATTCAGTTGTTATAAATGAACCAATCATTAATTTTGAAAAATATTCGTCTCTTAATAGACTTCAAAGATCATTTGCATATATTAAAAGATTTATTTTTAATTTGAAACATCCCCACGACAAACGTTTAGGTGTGTTAACAGTAGATGAGCTACGTGAGGCATTTCATGCATTATGCATTGTTGCTCAAAATCAATCATTTCCTAATGAGTACTTAACGCTTGCCAATGGGAATCAACTAAATAGTAAAAGTAAAATACTGCCTCTTTCTCCTTTTATGGATGAAAATAACTTGATTCGGGTTGGTGGTAGGATTCAGGCATCAAGTTGTCCATATGAGCAAAAACATCCAATTATACTTCATGCATCGCACAGGTTAACTAAATTATATTTTGAAAGGGAACACATACGTACCTTACATGCTGGTCCGCAGCTATTATTAGCTTCTGTGAGAGAGATTGTGTGGCCGGTGAATGGACGTTATCTTGCAAGACGCATTGTTAATACATGTGTGCGATGTAGGTGCCTACGGGGGAAAACATTATGCCCCAAAATGGGTAACTTACCGTTCCAGCGAGTAAATCCGGGCTATCCTTTTTTATCTGTTGGCTTAGATTTTGCCGGGCCATTTTATATTATAAATCGCAAGGGCCGCGGCAGTAGAGCCATCAAGTGCTATTTATGTATCTTTATCTGTTTACGTTATAAGTGCATTCATCTAGAGGCTGTTAGTGATTTAACGAAGGAAGCTTTTATAATGACCCTCAGAAGGTTCATAGCCCGACGTGGGAAACCAACAGAAATATTTAGCGACAACGGTACTAATTTTGTAGGCGCCGCAAAGGAAATAGGTAATTTCATTAAACAAGCTCAGGAATCTCTGTTTGATTTTGCAAGTGATCAAAGCATAAGTTTTAAATTCATTCCTGCCTATTCTCCTCATTTTGGTGGTATATGGGAAGCCGGGGTAAAGTCCGCAAAGCATCATATAAAACGGGTCATTGGCAATAGCCACTTAACTTTTGAAGAAATTTCTACTTTGTTTGCACAAGTGGAGGCCATCTTGAATAGCCGTCCTTTATGTCCGCTCTCTTCTAGCCCCAGCGACCTTCTTCCCTTGTCTCCAGGCCATTTTATCCTAGGGAGGCCCTTGACCGCGCTACCTTTACCTGCCCTTGATGACTACAAGGACTGCCAGCTAAAACGTTATGAACGTCTTGAGAAGATACGGCAGCATTTTTGGAGAAGATGGCAAAAGGAATATTTATCAGAGCTGCAGCAGAGAACAAAGTGGCGTACGGATACGTCCAAGCTCAACGTTGGGGATCTAGTGCTGCTGGCGGAGGATAATTCCTCTCCGCTGCAATGGAGGCTCGGTCGGGTGCTGCGCCTTATCTACGGTCCGGACCAGACGCCGCGCATCGCTGATGTCCACACCGCGAAGGGTTGCGTGCGCCGGTCGCTGGTGCGACTGTGCCCTCTACCTACGGCTGAGGAGCTACGAGGTTGAAAGCAGGTAGCTTTCAACGGCCGGGAAGATGTTGCCGCGCGATAATTTAAATTGAACTGAACACTATTTTATTAATCTGTGACGCGTGTGTCTGTGGTAGTCTGTGGCAGTGTGGCAGCGGAACTATGGTGTCTACTTCCTGTTCTACATTGTCTGTACTTTTCTCTCGTCCGACGTGCAATGAACAAGTAACGACCTTTTCAATTTTCAATTATTTATTTAGGCACCTGTTTGTCCTCTAAAGACAACACAACTATGTAATAATCATGGACACGATAGTAACATGTGGTGTGTTTTACGCTGTTTTTTGGGTCCCGTACACGTGTTTTGGGATTGTATGATACAGAAGTGCAAATAAAATGATCATTTGTAAATAATGCGTGCTCCTTGGATCATATGATAAGTGGTCACTTCCACCTCGTCGTTCTTAGATAGGATTGAAGTTTTACTTGAGGTCTACCGAATATGTGTTGCCACTCTTGAGGATTGAAATGTTCGCCACAATACCTTTCTGACAACAACGCAATATTCTAATAAATCACTGCTCCGGGCTTCTATGCTTATAATATAAAGCTGAAGAGTTTGTTTGTTTAAATGCGCTAATCTCAGAAACTACTGGTTCGAATTGAAAAAATCTTTTTGTATTGATAGACTATATAACATCACGCTACAACCAATAAGAGCAGAGTATCAACGAAGAATGTTGCAAAAACGGGGAAAATGTGACCCACTCTCTTTTATATGACGCAAACGAAGTGGCGCGGGTCGGCTAGTACAATATTTATGGGTACTACAGTCTTCTTCCTTGTTTACATTATGGATGACATTTACTGTATATGACATATTTTATGCTTAGACACGATGTTTGAAAATGATTTTATTTTACGAATAACATTGAGATGTTGTATCAATGACCAAATACTCGTATCTCCTATGATATGTGGTATTCACTATTCAAGACATATTCAATTCTGTGAATCGATTTCTTCAAATGACTCCATTTCACGTATAGAATGCTGATGTTAAAATATATTCTTTTGGATGTCTTGAATATTTCTACGAGTGTAGTATCAATCGTTCAGTTTTCATGAATTTTCAGTAAGTGATGGGTCAATGTACTATTTCTCGTAGAAAATGGCTATATTCTTGATGCTTATTCATAGACGATTACGCTACAAGGATAAAATCTTTGAGTATGAAGTCTGATAGCATAATATAAAAGGCTTACAGAATACAATAAAAGTGTGTTTAAAGGTTTGTTTGCTGTAACTGAACACAATGGAATCTGTATAAGTGGGCTTTTTAGATGTCAAATCTTTGTGAAGTGATTCCAATCGTTTTGAAAGAGATGCACTGGTATAGTTTGACGGTCGAGGTATCTTTGTTGTTATCACGAACGCTTACATCCCTTTCTTTCTGATTTCGTACTTTTATTTATTTATTTAAAATTTCACCAACAAAGTATACACTGCATGCATAACATACGATAAAAGTGCTACTTTAATTATAGGCGCAAATAGCATGATTAGGTATTGGCGTGTACATTAATAACAGATTACTACAGCGACATGAGGCATAATTGTCACCTTTAAGTAAAGAGAGCATCTTGACCCGCGTGGCGCAGCGGTCACCTTACCGGTCTGCCGCGCAGAGGGTCCCGGGTTCGATTCCCGGCCAGACACAAAATTGAATGATGAATTTGGATATCTGTTGTGGCTCTGAGTATTTATGCATACTGCACACTTGTGGGTGTCCATGTTACGCACGGCACAGGGAATCCTAGTGTGGGGCCATGAGTGTATAATGTGTTATCTTAGATCTCAGTTAGGATTTAATCTTATTTACATTATGGATTGAGTGCAAATTATGAGTGACAGGTAAATTGTTGGCTCGTTTGCAATACTATGTATTATGGTAAGATTGTTATGATTTTAATATGGAATATACAAAGATCGCGTGTCAAAATTTAAAAACATGATTTCATATTTTTTATTCAAATCGCTTAAGATTTCATACATAATTTAGTAGTTTAACTCAAACCTTTGAAATGAGAGCTGCCACAATGAAATATTGAATTTTGAGTTAAAATTCTTTGGCCTCCAAATGTACTTGTGTCAGTACGATGAATATTTCTAGGAGTGCAGTTTCAATATCGAGGCTTTCATGAATTTTGAGCGAGGAATATCTCTGAGGAATACTATTTAAAACATGAAAAGTCCTGTGACTTTAAAGATCAACTTAAAGCGAAAATCCAAAGGAATATCGTTGTTCATTCGGATTTATTTACTATTATATAAAATACATGTTATATGTTATTAAAATTATTTTTTAAAATTAGTTATTAAAATACAAGCCTTGTAAAATGCAAGTGTTGTCCCTCAAGAGTAAATACAAGTTAATATTTAATCTGGCCCGCTTCGCTGGGCGCAAGCTAATAGTAGATTGACAAAAGATATGTCACTGATACAAAAAAGTCTTGATCTAATCACTACCAACAAATTTGCTAGGCTAATCTGAAGATTTCCTGAAAATGTCATCGAAATCGGTCCAGCGGTTTCTACGGAGTCTACTGGAACATAGACTCCCGCTGCACTAGGGGCCAGACGACGGGTTATGTGAGACTCCAACCCACTAAAAAACCGACGGTGTTCCATCTCTCCACTTTGACGGCGGAGCTACGGGAGCACCACGGAGGC
>DWNR01004539.1:0-10802 GCA_018250455.1 Polygonus leo
ATGCTACTTTACTTTTTCTATACTATAAAAAATGTGGATATCCAATTTAAACTATTTGCAGTAAAACGCAATATACAAAGATTGATTACTGTTAATTATAATGCGAATCCGTCGTAGAATTCAATCAGTTTTTATAGGCATATAATTGATTCTCGTTACATTTAACTGTTTCGCATTTTGAACACAAATAATTAAATTTAAACGCCCAACGATTTCTATCCGTTGTTAGTTTTTTGGATTTAATTTAAGGATGTACATCGTTTAGTAAAAAAAATGTTTGAATACAGACCGGTTGAGTATTTTTTGTTTTATGTGCATTATTTACCTTGAATTGTGATATATTTTTATCGTTCACGTAAGTTTTTTTCCGTGTATTACTGCGTGTTATGTTAATAATTATTATGCAGTTACATGTAACTACATATATCAGATATTTTTGTGTAATGTGTAGGCGTTTTAAATGAAACTTCAATCCATATATTGGTAAATGAACCCTGCTGTCTTACTTACTTAAATTTATCGATTCTACTAAAACTTTGAGCGTTGACAGTAAACCAACTCTCAAAGATTTAGTAGTCTTGTAGTAATAGGCTTGTAGGAGGTGTATTGTTATTATTGTAATGTTCATCTTATAATTTCACTCTTGTAACTTTGACATTTTCACTTGCATGATCTTTAAAGGAATCCTCCATAAAAAATCATGACATTTTTAAATTAATTCTCCAGGTATTTTAGCTTAATCTTATTCTTCAATAGCATTAAGAGATCTTCTTTTTATAGATGTAGTTATGGATACCACATTCCTAATTTTGCAACAAAATATTTCAATAATATCCCTTCAGTCATAAACAACGACCGACTCTATAATATCTTTAGCCTTATTTACAAGGTTTCAATAATTTCCGTTGCTTTGATTGATTCGAGGGGACCCACTTATCGATTGCGTGTCCTATCTCAATCGAGACATCGGATCGCGTAACACTTGTTCGATACTTTCACCTTTAAAATCGAGTTCAGGTTTTGGTTCCGAATAAGAAATGGTTATACAACTCCCAGTTAATACCAGATACCTTGATCGTTCAAAATTATGAATCAGCTTTGGCGTAATTGCAACTAATTATTGAGGAAACACGGTAATGCTGATAATGATTGTATACATAAGACCATTAATCATCGAAATGTCAAAAGTAACTCCTTGGTTACTAAAGGATAGAAACCTATACTTTTCATTACTTTTTATAAAACGTCAGATGTTAAAAAGGATTTGAACGACGGAAGAAACATAACAGGTGAACGGATGAAGCAGTCGTCGTTTAACCGACGATTTTTTGTAACTAATACGGTTTTAACGGTCTTGCACTTTATGTTATTATTGAAGAACTACTCTTATGTTCTAACTACAACTTGTCTTTGTTCGCAATAATAATTTGATTCGATTAAAAACATGTAATATATTCGAGAGAGAGAGATATCGATTGATTAAACCAATATTATTAGAAACTCTTAAATTATCGCATAAATCTTTGATACGTATGTAGCAATAACCATGTACAAAATCCAGAAGTAAACTTTGAATTTTTATAATTACATACTCGAATAAATGCAATAATTACGCAGGTTCATTACCACATTATCAGCAATGCATTTACAGTCGTATTTTATTACAAATTGTTCCCTTTTTTGAGATCCCTATTATCAGTTGTCGTGCAATGCCGCTTTGGTTACTTTTAAAACCACATTTCATGTAACAACGAACTTGATAAAGAAAGGAATTGCGATAAACTAAAAATGTCGATGCCTCATCGTACAAAGGTCAAGCTTAAAGGCTGTGGAACCTTAAAATTGTTTAAAAATATTTTAAATCCTGTTCCCAATGATATTATACAATATATATCTTAACTCTATACTAAATTATGGTTAAAATGTATACCATATGTGTACGAGTGGCGCAAACAAGTCTAATGTGGAATTCTATCTTTATCGCTCTTCCAACGGAATAAATCTATTTCTCCTTTGTCTCTTACATTGACCGTTCGTGTAAGTATATTTTTTGTTCGATTCTCACTTATTGAGCGTTACTATCATATCTACTTTATAATAGAGCCCGTCCTACGTTGAAGTTTTTACACAAAAGTCGGCTACGCAGGACGATTCAACAAAAAATGTTTTAGGTTCCGAAGCCTCCAACAAAGGATTTTTTAAAGCCTCAAGCCTTTCTTCAAACCTTCTAGCCTTCAGACCTCTCGCTATCCGTCAAATCCCGTCACCACGACGCACGACGCGTCAAGGTCGAAAGAAATATCGTGCATAAGTTAATGTTAATCAAGTCTCGAGTTGTCATTGGGTTTTTAAGGAAAACTTGATTTTGTACGAATTTATACATGAATATTACGAAAAGTTGCGAATTTGTCTAACATAAGAATATTGATATGTAATGACTGTCTAAAATTGCCGATAATGTCAAGGTTGTCATCAAAAATAACCAAAAATATATTCATCCACTTTAATATGTAGCGAAAGGAAAATTTGAATTTGGACATGAAGCATGTCAAGCCGAAATTTATACACATGGCAAAAGCCTTTCGTTCGATTATTATGTTCCTTATTTTTTTTCCAAATTTGACTCAAATTATATCACTTTTAATTTTATTTTACTTTGATTTCAATTTTTATCCGAATCGTGATATTCGAATCATAACGTTCACAGGTTCGAAATATCGAAAGCGCACGCATTCTATCGAATTCTTTCGACTCAATAAAGAAGAAAGTTGACAGCGATGGCTTCGCTACCTACTTGTGCACCATTCGTTCAATCGCTCCACACGTCCCATTCGGTCACCGACAGGTCATTCACATTCTCGCCTCATCGGAAAGTGAAACATCTGGCAACAATGTTCATATCAAATTCATATTGATGATCGGTAAATTCCGTAACTGCTTGAGGGTCTATTACGTCTGTAAAGTCAAACACTTAAGTATGTTCTACGAAAATATTGCTCTTCGAAAATCTTCGATATCATCTTGTTGTAATGTTTTAACGCTCTGCAATAATAGTGACTGATTATTGATTTTTATTTTACTCACTTCCAAGTAGGATCGGTTTTATATGAAATTAATAACTGATCTATCATTCTTTATCCTATTAGAATTAGAATATATTAGAATATCCTATGTGAATGGAAATTAACATTATTTTAGTTCGTGAAACGGTTGTATAGGTAATTAGTTATATTTTTTTAATAGCTGGGTTTATAAAGACATATTAGATGAATTATTGCGATACGTGATATATTGGTCTATTTTCATCCAATTTTGGTGATTATTTTTAGATAAACGTTGTTCACTTCAGAAGAATTTCACTATTTCAATTAATTATATTGTTTGGTCGAAATAATCCATGAACATGCCTAAATAGTTTTATGGTTTTGAATTAATTACATTACAGCGCAAAGACCTTAAACCGCCCTATTACAGATTTAAAAAAGAATTCAAAGTTGTAATAGTCAGCGTTGTCGGCCTTAAAGTTTCAAACGAATAAAATAACGAGGCTAACTCGTCCACGGTTTGATGAATCATGCATGACACTCAGAAAATTGCCAAATCAGTTTGATGCAATTAAATTTGGAAACTTCGCTGTACGAATATTTCAAAGAAGTCGCTTAATGATGTCACACTAAACGCTGATTAAACTTTCTATTGTTATTTTCTGTTTTACAAGTAACTAAATTTATTGCTTATTACTGTAAAATATATTATTAAACTAACTAAAGATGTAGGCTTTCAAATACAATTACTTAAGCAACTTTATAGTCCAATAAACGGTAAAGTAACTAGCAGTAGTTTTGCTTATGTTAAAACACGCGAAATGCATTCAAGAAGTAATTTGCTAAAATAAAATTATATGCTAATATACAATTAAAATATCGAACATTAAGTGCTAGACCGTATTTATACTAAGCGGATGTCGCGTGATTCGACGGTCCATAGAGTTGTAAATGACAAAAAACAATCGCCAATATTTATTAAGTATTGTATTCACCACCCGCACATGATATGAAATCAATGATGCAGATCGAACACTCATGACTTTTGACGTAAAGTGAAACGTCAAACATGTCAAACATTATGACGAATACTATAATGGACAGTGCACAACTGGCTTAGTGCCGTTTGGTAAACAACACACGTAAACAAACTTAAAAATGACAAACAGGCCACTTTCACTTAAGAAAGAACGGGGGAGTAATAAAAGAAAAGTTTTAGCTCAACAGTGCGTAACGAGGCGGCGTGTTGTTGGTGACAAATGTTTGACTAATCACCAATCAGTATTGTAAACAATGTTGGTAATCAATCATCTAATTGTTGTCGATACGTCTTTAAAGCTGTTAACGATGATTGAGATTAGGTAACTAATTTAAACGACTGTAATCGACAACAGTTGTAACACTTATCAATTTGAAAGTAGGTACAGTCAAAACATCTGAGATTTGAACAATAATAAAATTAGTATCACACATTCATCATCATTATTATTTTATTGATTTCGAATTAGTCTTCGTCTGTTATGATTTGATAGACTTGGGTGAGTATTATTATCTTAAATTTATAGATCAATATTCATAATTAACTAGCTGTGCCCTGCGCACGTTGCTACGCCATCAACTAAAATAAACTGTCGAAAATTGGTCGTACCAACTCGGAAACCTTCCTGGGTTCATGCACAACAACTTTGCAAAAGACCATCAAATGCAGATTCATTTTTACATATTAAGATTGAAAATGATATAAAAAACGAATTGCAAGAAACACTTATTTTATTTGCAGTATTTACAAAACACGGTCACCGACGACCAATAGATAGCATCAGACATGATAAAGCACTTCTATTATTTTCTGTTTCAAAGAGCATTATAGTTGACGTTCGCGATATTAATGCTTTAACTGTACTTTACACCGACCGTATTCCTAAATCGACTTATAATCATTTTGCTGTTTGTAAGAATAGTCATCGATCACTAGTTTACAAGATAAAGAATGGGTTAAAGAAAGCTAAAATTCCAATAGAAATCATAAAAGTAGAACAGTACACATTAAAAAGAATATTCGATAAAACTAATGTACTTACTTGAATACTCGTAATTCTATAATTAATAATTATTAATAAAATTTACCTGTTTGAACATTAATAAAACTTTCCCATGGTCATTTCGTAGGTTTTTCACTTAATTAATATGTTTTTTACCGATAGGATATAAAAATACAAAATAATATTTCAGTAATATTTGTAATTAAAACATTAAATTTACATATATATGACTTTGATTCTATTACGTTTTATTTAATCGATCATGATTTTTCCCATATCAATAAGGAGATATTTTTCCTTAAAGACCAAAGAACTTCCTGCAAGCCTCCATGATAATTTTCTTGCGTGTGCTAATAATTGTTATTAAATATTTATTGTTATTGCATTATTATTGTGTTTGTAATAAAATGCTCTGTATAACAATCTGATTGAATATTTTATAACCAGTCTTCTGAACATTAAGACTAATTGATTGTTATAGATCTTAACCGGAACCAAATAAACAACTCGATAAAATTTTAACGGCTTTGGCTTTCAAATGCAAAACTGCTTAAATCGATTTTGTAGTTTCTCCTGTTTTTTCTACTGCGGATATAAAATTGTATTTCAAGAATGTCTTTTTGTAATGACGCAAATTTTCGGAAACGATGCTCTTTATTTCTTCTTGATGGATAAATTGAGTTTACAATAAATAACGTTTCACAAAATTCCAACATAATGCTTGGAATATTACAGACTGGGAATAATTTCAAAAAATGCTTGTGAAGGCCTTGAATCCACAATTTACAGGTTGTTAACCCTCATTCCTGGAGTTTCTTTTCTTCCTCTTAAATTGAGGGTTTGGTAATAAACAGGTTGACTGTACGTCTGTACGATATAACATGCAAAGCAAAAAAGCTTGTAAAGTTTCGAGAAAGGGTCCTAAACAATCATACGGATTGGAATAACATAATAAAAGAATCGAAATAATGATGTAATGAATAATTTATTTGAGATTCTGCGTTCAATTTTGATTCAAGTTGAGCATACATCGTCATTTAGTAATGTTAGATATAAGAAGCAATATAATAACAAATACATTTTCTACACTTTAGTGTATCTTTTTTGCATTTGGCGGTTGTGTAGTTTCATTTTTTTCTGTTTACCCACTTTACTTTAATATGGCTAATAACTGTGAAGTATTTAATGGAAATAATGTTATTGCATAGTTTAATTTACAACACTGGTAATCCATATTTTAGTAACGTAATTTGTTAAAAGTTTTGATGTTCCATAAGTTATTTTTAATCGTACTTCCTAACATGTGTTTGGAAACCGTTTGGATAAGACCAAGAGAAAATGTTAGCTCATTACGCGTTTGAATTTAGTTGTTACTCCACAATGAGTTTGGGAAATGTCGTAACAATAGCCTTATGAGGTGTGGCCGGAGTTGAAAAATTTCGACAATCGCACGCTCAATCGACCGAAACGAGTGAAATTTGTATGGACCGTTTGACGCTTTGTTATTATGATATTTTTAGCTGATGTTTCCGCGTTCAAAGGCTACTGCTAATTTGCTAAGCTCTTATAATGGTGAATACGTTAAAGCAGGGTTTAAAACTGTATCCATATTTTTATTTTTATCATCACTGCTTTAATCACCTTTTCATTATGTTATGAAGCATAGCATATCATTTGTTCCACATTGGTTATATGTTCTAGAAATGTAATATGAATTATAATCTTTCTTATTTTAGTAGGAAAGCTAAAGTAAATAAATATTTTTGAGATTTGATGTTTATAATGTGCATAAAATTTACATTTTTTTACAAAAAAATATACATAAAATACATTTCACCATTACCAAGCTAAGTACTAAAAGTCAATCTAGCAAGTAAAAATTTGAATCAACGTCGGTCATACATTTTATTTTCCTTATTCTTTATGGGTTACTTAGTGCCCACTGCATAATAGTTTCTTACTTCCAAGACATAAAAGTAATTATTAGAAAGCAAATATTATGTATTGTAATAAACAGAGCGGCTAGTATATAAATAGACGAATCATTTAAACGAGAATGCAGTGCATGTACGTAATTCTATAATCGCTTTTATGATGTACATATTTTTACATAATCATGGTAATTTGTTGATAGCAGTTACAGTTACGAAGGAGAATGTGAAATTATCTCACAGTATAATAGGATATGAAATTTGTATTGTGCTAGGAGATTTAGACTGCTAGTATTAAAACTGTTTACTACGAAGGGACTCTTATATGTTTTTGAAGGAATAAATGATTATTTTTGAAAGAGTGCATAATTATAAGTAAGGAGCTCAATCACGTGGCTAATATCGTAGATGATAATATCTTAATAAGTAATTAAACATCTGTAAATTACGATACAGCAACCACACTTTGAAGCAAACATATGTGTAGAAATGTGCCGTTGATTTACATCAAATTATGAGATTTATATATTTTATCCGCATGATATTTAAAATTGTGAGAACTTATATTGTTGAACTAACTTGTGCTAATGTATATGATTTAGATGAGAAGAATAATTGACTGTAAAGTAGAGTAAACAAACGCACCTACAATATGTTAAAAATAGTTGAGAGACCAAAGTAAAATGAAGAAAGCAAATAATAATATGCAAACATGATTAATTCATAAGGGTTTCTAGTCCATGTTCACTATAACTTCAGAACCCTCAAAATGTACACATTAACGGACACAATATTCAAATCAGCAGACATAAACACCAGAGACTCAAGCCGAGGAATGTATTTATTAGGTTTATACATTAACAAACCAGATACGAATTTGCAAATCACTTTGAGAAATGCTAAAATAAATCGTTGTCCTTGATTCTGCCTGGGGTCTTTGCAAACCTGCGTTCGCTTTAAACTGGTTTCAAAACCCATAACTTCAGAGCCTGACGCCATCGATGCATAAATATGTCTTCGTTGAGATGTGTGGATGTGATAATTGGATTCCGAGCAAAAGTTACACCCATTTGCTATATTCGGCATAGTATGATAAAGGCATGAAAATTTGAAATTTAAATACTGTCTTTCAAGGAAAAATTGAGAAATAAACGAGTATTTTATAAAATGTATTTGCTACACAATTAAATCTGCCAAAAATTTTTAAATTGTCATCTTTATCAATAAGTTCTACGCTAAATATCTGTCTCATTACAACTGCCTCACTACAAATCATATTGAACTATATCAAAAGATGTGTACTCTCACGTCATTAATCGCAAAAAGATTGCCATCTTGTGTCAAAGTAGATTTTCTTCCTATTGTTTATTTATACGTTGCCGCAGATAATGTTGTTCTTTCTAAACGATATTATTACTAGAAAGTTATAGACCGTTTAATATATCGTATCATCACTTCGCTCAGACACAATTCATGTGCAATATTATTGCTTGTGTAGAATTCCGCAAAGTAACGACTTTCACAATATATAATGTTGCTGCATTTCAAACAAGTCTGTCTGCTCTTTCACAGTGGGCCTTTCTAACTAAACTTTGATTAATTTTATCAATATTGAGATACTTCGAAGATTCAGATGTATTAACGATGACAGTCGAATTCTCAATAAAATCGGACTATCTTAAATTTGCTCAAAACACTTTCACGTGTGATTTCTGTAATATATATAATATGTGTTAAAATCATTTATGATGTAATGTATTAATTAAAACTGTATAATATCTTATCATAATTTTTAAGCAAATTTCTTTAGATATAACTATAAGAATTTCATTTCCATAATGCTGTTTTTGTTGCAATATAGTTACGATGATGTTGATGAGCATCATAATGATTATGATAGTGAGGACTAAAACACATAAGGAAAAGATCTATGAGATTATATTTAAGTGCGTAAGAACTTTCTTGAGAAAATCGAGAAAAATTGTGAACACATAACAACATATTAGTGAAATAGCACATGTTAACATTTCGTTGCATTTACAGAATATTTTTAAAATCTTCTAATATATAAAAATATATGTTTGTATGTATGTCCTTTATAGGATCGTAAACTATGCATTTGATCATGTGATGATCTTTAGCAAAGTTGTTGTACATGAGCCCACGAAGGTTTCTGAGTTGGTACACGATCAATTTTCGACAGATGGCGCCACTGTCATTCCAGTGAACTTCATATATTGCCGTGATAGACATCACTTTTTTATTAACAATATTTTTAGTTAAGACAGGACAACGCCTGTCGGGTCAGCTAGTATTATTATAGTTGTTTGTTTATGCCATGACAACCAGTAACTTACGAATTAAGAGTCCTATAAATACGTAGATATAGCTTTACGAGCTAAACAATAGCAATATTCAGTTTTACATCATCTTAGTTTTTGAAACACAGTATTATCTCGTTAGGATTACGAAAAGTTTTCTCACACAGATTGGGTTGATTACGGAGTCTGCGTCGTACAATAGTCTGAAACAAAGGTCAATAACAAAGAATGCTTACTAGTCTGACATCTTGATATTTCATATTCAGATTCATTGAAGTTGGTAGATCTCTTTGCAGTGTCTCTATTGAATAAAGAAGGCAGTAATGAATATGAATTTCCTGATAAACTAACCAAAGGAGACAGCAGAGAAGCTGTGGTGGTGTACTGTACTATTCTTAGGAATTAAAAGGTTTATAAGTTTACAAGAGTAGTAGTGACATTTATCCTTGGATGAATTGCTATTTGGCTACCTCTTGTAATAAACTTTATTTTGGGGTAACGAACAGTTAAGCATAAAATGTGGCATTACTACCATTAGTGTGCGTAATTTTTTGCCTTTGTTTAAATATTTTTCTTTTCTTATTAGTTTTGTCTAGTCTTCTAATATAGTTTGAAATATCATCCGCATTATAAGAATTCCTAGCATGGTTATATTTCCTTTTATTCGCCATACTGATTTGTTGATATACATTTTTTACTTGAAGCAAAGACTGCGGATTTCATCTCAGTATTTATTAGACGTATACAGACACTCGTTTTGCATACGAATGCGGTACAATTGCTCATGAGTTAATCCAGATCTTCTATATTTCCGCATTTTTATTACACGGATAAGTCCTGACGAGAAGTTTAGAATTGTTGATGTTGATTGAATTATTACTTCTGTACCTTTTGTGTACCTCCACATAAATTAGCTTAGTCATGTTTGATATAATGAGAAGATAAAGTTATTTGAATAAAGTTCTTATGCGATGTAGACCTAGTTTAGCAAAGCAATGACAATCAAAATCATCGACGGAGTCCTAATACGTAGCATATAACATTTGACAATAGTTTACCCTTTATTTTCTGTGTTCATTATTTTCTTATTTCTTGAACCAAGTTTGTCAAATACAGCATTTGTTTGAGTAATCTTAAACAATAGCTGTATGTTGCACATAAAAAGTTCTGTGAACATAAGTTTCTAAGCAACGACTCTGAACTTCATTTTACTGGACAAGCAAGGACACTCAAAAGTACTGTTAAATACAAAATTGCAGTTCAAGAAACTTAGAAATTGCTTAAAAACACATAAACAAGTCCCGGATGTTAAGCATTTCGTATTCTGTAGAAACATTATAATACAAGATATGACTAAGTGATTCCTACATTCATCTGCTTTTTAATCAAAATCTATACATATAATAAATCTGTAGAAGGGTCAATTCTGTACATTGAAAATATTGAAAAAATAAATAGCAGGGG
>DWNR01004540.1:0-10801 GCA_018250455.1 Polygonus leo
ACCGTGCCATTTGGCACTCGATACTCTCTGCCTACCCCGTTAGGGATTTGGCGTGAAGATATGTATGTATGTATGAAAGCTGTCGGTTAATGATTTATTTCGGTATTTGTTAATAAACGTTTTATTGATTTGCAGATGAAATATCATATATGGCAGTTAAATTGATTATACCATCTCAAGTTCCTATTAGATTAGAAAAAGTTATGATACTTGACAAAAAAAATAGAATATTAAGCCAGATGAATACCACACCTATAAATGATGATGAAAATATTTATGCCGTTGGTCCTTTTGTGACGCCAAGTAATACTTTCAAAATAAAAGTAAGTATAAATACAATTACATATACATAAAACTACATATTCGTATATATTTTGTGTATTATTTTATATATTTTAATATAGTACATTTTAATTGTTCAAAAATATAGAGTATTGCTACGTTACACGCAAAGCTTCGAAAATAATCATTTTTAAATTGTATTTTAGATATTAGCTACCAATCTGCAAACCGGCGAAAAAATCAACAGAATTTCTCGTACGCCGGTTGAACCAAGATCAAAAGGTAAGAAAGAGTAAATTAAGAGACGAGACCTGTGCCCAGCAGTGGGACAATAGTGGGTTGTAATTATGAGAAAATGTCTGCATCGCTGATTCCCTTTTACTTAACCTTCACACTCTGTCTAAATTCGTGCAATTGGATATATCCAAAAAAAAAATCTTTGTGCCTCATTGGATACAATGTACCGATGTGCCTTTGGAATCTTATAAATTAAATTTAGTAGTATTTCTAATGAAATAAGATAGACAAGTGTTAGTTCACAAGGAAATTGGAAACGATGAAATAGAGAAATTGACATTTAAAAAATAGTTAAGGCTGCATTCTGTCACAGAGTACAAGCGTAAACAACCTAAATTTACATTTATATATTAGGTTAATAAGAACTGATGTACAAATCAAAATATCAAATCAAAATGTTGATTAAAGACTGTACTTAAAATTTATTACAGAATATCCCAAGATTGATAAGAATATTAATAGAATAGCTGTGAAAAAAGGATCAACGGCAGTCATCCCATGCAGGTATTTTTTTTTTGTTCAAATTTTTAATTTAATATTTACGCTGTAATGTTTATTGTTTAAATATTTATTTGTTTTACGCTGTATACTATTACATTTACGTTGTAATGTTAAAAAGAATATTTGTGGTTTGTCGCCAGAATTACTGAGGGATTACCGATACCAACCATTACTTGGGAATTCAAGAAACAAGGTTCTATTACATTTGAAAAACTGCCCACTACAGAACAACAAATCCGTATAGATCGAGCTGATTTGGACAAAGTTGGCGTTTATAAATGTAAGGCAAAAAATAACGTCGGAACAGACTCTCATGAAATCTCACTGACTGTGGAATGTACGTATAATTATCAGTATTTAAATTTTTTTCATAATCCTAAAATATCAATAGATTAAGATATAATCTTATATGTTCGAATACACACGAAGATGATTCAACGAGAAAGTTCGATGCAACATATTAATATTTTTGCCGACCTATTTTTGTGAAGCTCAAAGAAAAAAGCTCAAAGAAAACGAATATTCGTTTTAAACATTTTGAAAAACATATCATTCAGCATTCATCATAACATTCAGCGAATACAATTTTTTTTGGTCCATCCCTATTACTTTTATAACAAATAAAATATTTTTTTAAAACGCGAGCGAAGCCGTAGGTGAAATCTAATAATTAATTAATGATGTCTTTTGGTTTGTAAGCGAAAAAAAACAAATATGTAGGCATAATTTTAGAGTATAGTTTCGTATATTTTATTACATGTATAACACTAATCATCTGGAATAGTCCATTTATATTAATTATATTCAGATGCCCCGACTGTTGTCCTCTACCAACCAAGAAGGACGATTGCTGGTGGAGAAGTCACATTAATGTGTGAAGTTACCGGTGAACCGAGACCAACAGTAACGTGGAGCAAGAACGACAGAGTTATTGAATCCCACGAAAAATACACCATGATAAACAACTCGTTGAGGTGAGAGTATTTCAATAGTACATTTATAAATATATCCGAAATCTGCGTGTTTGTATGAGGAGAGTTATGAGAGTGCAAGAAGCTAGGCAAGTATCTCTCTCTGCCTACCCCGTTAGAGATTTGACGTATAAATCAGGCATCGTTAGCAATGCAGCTTTTGCGTGGCAAGCATTGGACATTGTATGCAAAAAAAAAAAAAATTTAATACAATGACTGTATTCACCATGCTGCAATTATCAATATTTTTCAAAAACTCAACGTAGTTAGTAAAACGAAAATTATGAGCGTAATTTTCGTTACAATTGTCCTGACATATTCAGTGTTCATTGCTTATTTCGTTACTTAAATAAAAATAAAGCTAATATAAAAAAGTAACACATATTTTTTATCGAATGAAGGTAGTAAACGAGCATGCAGTCCACCTGATGATAATTGGACACTGCCGCCCATGGACATTAGCAATCATTCCGGAGTACGATTTAATCGTACCAGAGGTCGGCCACAGATGCGTTGCTACCCCTGAGGACTATTATGTTCGACTCGTTCGTAAGTGAAGCCGGTAAACACGCCTCTCCAGATCGAAACGCATTGTTTCACGGAGGATTATGAGGATGGCGGTGGTACACGAGTTCTGCTCCACCTGTTAATAATTGGTCAAGGCGATTAGGTTTAGTTTGGTAGGCTCAGCGTAACCCATCCCATTTCAATATCCATCATCCAAGATTTATTCTTCCAAAATAAGCTATAACATATACTTGTATTTATAGGTTTTTGGCTGCCTTAGGCGATACAGGAACCTACACCTGTGCAGCAAGAAATAGACATGGCAGTGATGCTAAAACTTCTACAATAGTCATTACGGGTAATTGCATAAAGTACTTATTTTTCTGTTGTGCCTATTTTATAAAATCAAAGTTTGGAACCAGTGTAACGGTTCATGACTTAGTGATTACCAGAGCCAGATATATTGTTCTACTTATTCGAGTGTCAAGTTGTTGTTATGAGGTTTTGTTTGTATATTTTTGCCTTAATAATTTATTTACAGAATCGCCGAAAATTGATAAGACGGAATCTAATATCCAAGTAAATGAAGGATCGAACGCTGCACTATTATGCAGGTAACACATATTTTTTATATTTAAAATAATACACTACTAGCTAACCCAGTAAATGTTTTTCAGCCATAAAAATTACTAAAAAGAACCCTTATGCAAAATTTTTCATACAAATTATCAACCCCAAAATCTACCCCTTGGGGGTCGAATTTAGCAAAATCTGGCCTTAGTGGGCTACCTACGTCCTAAAAAACTTTCATGGAAAATTTGAAACTCCTAGTACTTGAAGTTTCTGAGATTTCTTGATGAGTAACCTTTCTCTTTTATTATATCACTGAATTTTGTCTTTCATTTTAGAGTTATAAAAGGATCACCCTCACCAACGATAACTTGGCAATTCAAGAGAGAAGACGCTCTCGAATTTACAAGCCTTCCTGCTGTTACTCAGAAAATTCATATAGATCGAGTCGGTCGGGGTAATGCTGGAATTTATAAGTGTCAAGCGAGTAATATTGCTGGAATAGATTCCCATGAAATTAAATTAAGCGTGTTTGGTATGTATATAATTTATTGTGTTAAGCAAAGAAAAAAATGCATACATTTGTTATATGATTGAAGGCAGTGATCTTGATTTCTTAACATTTTTATTGTTATTCTTTTAACAGTTTAAGATAATTAGTTTATAAACATATCGGATATTAATTTCTAAATATTTTACATTACGACTTTTTTTAATGTATAAAAGTAGCAAACGAGCGTGCAGTCCACCTGATGGTAAGTGGCCATTGCCGCCCATGTACATCCGTAACCATCCTCAAGTACGACTGAGTCATACCTAAGTTTGATCACAGATGCATTGCTACCTCTGAGGACTAAGATGTTCGCCTCGCGTTTAAGTATAGCCGGCAACCACGCCTCTCCATACCGAAACACAATAAATTGCTTCACGGAGGAATATAAGGGTGGCGGTGGTACCTCTCCGGTCGAACTACATGAGTGACCACCTCTAAATTTTTACATTTCGATTTTACAGGTTATCCCCAAATTGATAAAACCCAGCATAATATTACAGTGATGAAAGGATCGAAAGCAGTCATAGCATGCAGGTACTATAATATTATAATTTATTCTTAAGTCAATTTTTTTTTTTAAATTCGGATTCAATTTTGTTTTTTGTCGGTAGAATTACTGGCGGATATCCGATACCAACCATAACTTGGGCGTTCAAGAAACAGGATTCTGATACATTCAAAACCCTATCTACTGCACAACAGGAGATCCATATCGATCGAGCTGATTTGGACAATGTCGGCGTTTACAAGTGTGAAATCAAAAACCACCTGGGAAAAGATTCTCATGAAATAACATTAAATGTGGAATGTACGTATGGTTGTGTTTATTATTGTGCTGTTATTGTATATTTTGACATATTATTGTACATCTTTGAGATACATTAAGTTTGTTTTTTTTTCTTTTATTGTACAAAGGTAGCAAACAAGCTTGCAGTCCACCTGATGGTAAGTGGTCACTGCCCCCAATCGACATCAGGAATCATTCCCAACTATGATTGACTCATGCTTGAATTTAATCACAGATGCGTTGCTACCCCTGAGGACTAAGATGTTCGCTTCGTGTATAAGTATAGCCGGCAACCACGTCTCTCCAAAACGAAACACAATAAATTGCTTCACGGAGCATTATGAGGGTGGCGATGGTACCTCCCTGGCCGAACTACACGAATTCTACCACCTGGCCTTTTGTTTCATATATTAGTGACTTTTAAGACCCTAATAACGAAGTAAGTACCTAAGTAGTACTTACTTATAGTTACTGACTTATCAAAATAATAGTTTTCGATCAATAATGTTCAGATGCACCAACTATCGACTTCAAACAACCAAAGGAAGCTAAGGTTGGTGATGAAGTTACTCTGACATGTGAAGTTACCGGTGAACCGACGCCAAAAATCACGTGGCACAAAGATGGCAAATTTATTGGAACACAAGAAAAACATATCACCTTCAAGAACAATTCGATAAGGTTGGAAAATATTGAATTTGCTAATAACTGTCCTATGTTAAATCGTAGACTAAAGAAAATATAAACAACTACTATTAGTTAAACAACTAATAGAAACAAATTAAATAAGATACATAAAAAAATCATAATTTTTGCATTTTACACTTTAGTATCAAGATTATGAATTATTTTTCACTTTTTACTTTGTTCTTAAGTCGGTTCAAATTTTTGTACATTTTTTTAAACTTCATGGTTCTGAACAACAATGACAGTAACATTTTAAACTACACTTATTACGAAGGTTATAAATCAGCACAATGTTACTACATTAGCTATGGTCGAATTACCATCAAACTGAAAAAGTGCCTGATTTTTTTATAGTATAAAGGTAGTAAACGAGCATGCAGTCTACCTGATAGAAAGTAGTCACTGCCGCCCATGGATTATGCCCGTGCACAATTAAATAATACCTAAGTTTGGTCACAGATGCCTTGCTACCCCTGAGTACTAAAATGTTTGCCTCGTGTTTAAATATGGTCGGCAACCACGCCTCTCTAAACGAAAACACAAGAATTGCTTCACTGAGTATTATGAGGGTGGCAGTGGTACCGGTGGTGGCGGTGATGGTGGACCTAAACGAGTTCTACCACCTAATTGTAAAACTGTCAATTATATTCTTTATCTTTCCATTTTTTAGATTTGTGGCTGGGTTGGACGACATTGGGACTTACACCTGCACGGCAAGCAATATCCATGGTAGTGATTCTAAAAATGTCAGGGTAGATGTTCATGGTAATGATGTTTTCAAGTATCTCATATTTTACACTCCACACTGAACTTACATATTTATTACACTTTGCTAAAACTAGCTGTTGCTAGCTGTCGTTAAAACTTGTTTTAGTATTCCATAAAGTGTATATCCATACAGTGATATAACCGAAATAAACCAGTTTGCGCTGTCAGGTAGATTACGTCAAACCGAATGAAATTAGCGTCAGACGCGACATGACGTGCCATTATGTTATTAACGTACTATTTCACTTTTATTCTTTATTTTATTGTTCTTACGTATTATTTCACTGATCAAAAATTTAAATCCATAAATTTAGAGGGATGGAGAATTATTTGCCTACGTGCTACACTACACACTACACAAACAAGTATAACATTGTCTCCAAGCTGATTTACCTATTCTTATTTTTAAAAGGGTTGATGAATTAAATGAAAAAATGTTCACGCAAATAAAAATATTTATGATACACGTAATACTTTATCTTCACTAAGCTTAAATCTTAGTGAAGACATTTAAAGAACGCCTTTTATATGTACAATTAAAAGCTTAAGTAATTTCCAATTTTTGGTGACATTTTTCTTTCTAATACAACCATTATGAAACTCACACAGAAGTAACACAAAAAGTTAACTACACATTTCCCTATTTTTTATTTATACACTTTGTATGTAAGGTTTAAAATAACTTCCAATTTTATAGAACCGGTTGTGATTGAGAATGTCGGAGATACAGAGTTTAACATCGTTGAATATGACTTAGTTCTGAGAATTCCTTGCAAAGCCAAAGGACATCCAACGCCTACAATTGCTTGGTCAAAGGAGGGCGAACCCTTAGACGAAGGTAATGTTTTGATTTATCTAATTTTTTTGTTCCCTATTATTTTTTTATATCTAAACCTAGTGATAAGGCAGACGGGCTACCTGATGGTAGGTAAAAATGAGCGTGCAAACTGTTGAAGACCGCCACGAGCCCAATTGATGAAACCTCATCCTTCGGCGAGTGGTGCGATGGTGGAATATATATTATCTATCTATCTATATACCATGTTGCATACATTTATGTTTCTGCATTTTATTTCTTTTAGCCGATATACGGTAGTGTTTAATATATATTTGCTAAATACTCATTGACAATTATTTTTGCTGCATAGAGACTTTAATTATTTTACAATAAGTTAACACTATTTTTTCTTCACAATTAATTCTATAGGAGATTTTATTATACATCCACTATTAGCTTAATATTCAATTGAGATTTTTATATTTACTTTCTCTTGAATGTAATAATCAGTGATTGGTTTAAAGTAGCTAAAATCAAATGCAACTTTTACTTATCTTGATTTCCTTTCAGATATGGATGGCGATACATTGGTACTTACTTACCCCGAGATGTCTTCAGCGGGAATATATACCTGTACCGCAACGAATGGAAAATCCACGGCTTCTCAAATGTTCACTGTTAATGTTTCACGTACGTATAACCTCGATTTTTTAGAAAATAAATACATGAGTAGTAAAGGAATCCAGATATGAAAGGTTTCGTAAAGTCTGATTATACACTGGTACCTAGAAACTCGCAACAAAGGAACGCCAGATAGAGCTCATGTAGTTCGACTGAGGACCACCACCCGCCACCCTCATAATTCCCCGTGAAGCAATTTATTGTGTTTCGGTTTGAAGAGGCGTGGTTGCCAGTTATATTTAAACGCGAGGCAAATATCTCAGTCCTCAAGGGGAGCAACGCTGTGGTCAACCTCAAGTACGAATTAATCGTATTCGGGGGTCCTTGGGCGGCAGTTACCATCAGGTGGTCTGCATGCTCGTTTGCTACCTTAAGACGATATAGTCTTATTAAATTAATTTCTGATGTGCAATTATATAATTATTGCGATTTACAGCATATCCAATTCCGAGTGAGCCCATGGATACAATTTATATAGAAAAAGAATCCACAAATAATATTGAGTGCAAACTACCGAAAACACATGAAGACTCAATTCGATGGTTTACGGTTAGACTTTTCATAATTATTTCTACAAAGAAAAAACTAGTATTAAAATTCAATTCAGTAAAAGTGACGCAGTGGGTAGTTGATATCCACAAAGATCGAACGCTTAACCATCTAAGATTTCAAAAATCGGGAAGTACCATGTGATGATACTTACGATTCTCCCCATCCTCATGTTCGGAGAGACGTGGTTACTGGTCATTCGTGAATATGAAGAGAACTTCATAATTCTCAGGGTTTGCAGCACACTGGTGTTCAGTTACAGAGAGTATTTCAATCTTATTTATCCCATCTTTTATTACATTTAACGTTTACCTGGTGGTAGAACTCACATAATATGACCGGGGAGGTAGCACCGCCAGCCTTAAAATCCGCCGTGAAGCATTTCTTGCGATTTGATTTGGAGAAGCGTGGTTGCCGGCTATACTTACGAATGGGGCAAACATTTTAGGCCTCAGGGGCAGCAACGCATCTGTAGTCAACCTCAGGTACGATTTAATCGTAATTGGGAAAGATTACTAATGCCCATGGGCGGCAGTGACCACATATCATCAGGTGGACTGCTTGCTTGTTTTCTAACGTCAAGGAACTTCAGGCTCGCTTTCAACATACATATATACAACAAACGTAGAATAAAGAGCCAAGAATAAGTACGCATAAATATAAGCTACATTTATCATGTAGCTGTAAAGACTTAATCATTTTTTTCAATCGATTACATCGCAATGATATAACACAAAAAGAAACAAAATGCTCTAAAGAAATAATGTTCAAGGGGTCCATTACATTAGTAGTACATTAACATTTAGCACAATGTTGGTGAGGAATTTAAAACAGGTTTTAATGAAACATATATGACAAACTTTCAGAATGGAACACAGATTAAAGTTATCCCGTTTATACTGCGCAATGCTTCAGAGAGTGACACTGGGATTTATAGCTGCCGAGTAGACACCTTAATGGGTTCAATGTCTCGACACATGAAGATCGTAGTTGGATCAAAACCTAGCTTCGTGTATAACATAAGCAGTAATGTGGTGCCGTTCATCGAAAGACAACAAATTTCCCTTGATTGCTTAGTCACGGGGAAGCCGACACCAACGGTATATATTGCGTTTTAAAATTTAGGTTAATTTAGGTTTGGTTTGCTTTTTAAAAAATTAGGTTATCAATTCGTCTGCATGTTTTTTTTTAATGTTTGTTACGCGATTACTCGGCCATTTCTGAACGGATTTTGGTGGTTCTTTTTTGTTAGGTAGGTCTTGTCTCCTCTATAGGTGGTCTCATTATTTTCATAAATATTTGACCTTGAACTACGATAAATTTTCCTTGTACTGTATATTTTTCGGGTTATATTGCAATAGACCTAATAAGTACCTTATAATTTAATTGTAATCGTATTGCTTTATATTTTGCCAACTGTATATCGTTATCTATTCTATCTGCTTCTCGATACTCGACTGCTACTAGAAACGGCTTTGAAATGTGTTGCTGTACAACTCAGCGCACTCTTAATACTTGATATTTCATTACGTTGATCGATATTTCCAACTTAACAGGGAAAATATTCTGACCGCTCTGGTATTAAAACTCGTATATTCATGAACTTCAGCTATGTCATTCGTTTCGTTTGCGTCACATAAGAGAGAATGGGTCAAATTTTCGCCGTTTTTGCAACATTTTTCATTGATACTCCGTTCCTGATAGTCTTAGCGTGATGTTATATGGTCTACAGCTTTCCTCAATAAATAGGCTACCCAACACTAAAATATATATTTTAATTCGAACCAGTAGGTACTTCCTGAGATTAACGAGTTCAACCAAAGAAAATCTTCAGCTTTATAATATTAGTATAGATTTAACTATTTTCCGTAAATATAATAGATATTACTAAATATATTTATTTCAGGTGACATGGTGGCATAATGAAATTGAACTGCCAGAAACGTCCATGGCATATAATTTACAAATGAAGAAAAGTGATTTAGGAACAATGCGATGTGAAGCCAAAAATCCTCTTGGAACCATAAAACGGACGTATTTGATTACAAGTAACTGAAGTAAAAAAATGAAACGACAAAAAATAATGTATAGGCCATTGATTTACATTGTTATATGGCATGTTTTGTCAAAACCTAATTTGATTTGCAATCGAAGGAATTTTTACATTTTTTCCGTTTTCTTGGTAAGACATTATTTGAAACCAGATTGTTTGTAATCATCTGACACTACGTACAGTAACAGTTAAGTTACTTAAAATATATTTTTATGATGTTTCAAATGTTTCGTACCTAACTAATTAATTGTCAAAGTTATGTTAGTTTCTACAACTGCTAAAAAATAAAAATTTACAATGAACTTATTTGAATTAAACTAATATTATAATAAAGCGTGAGTTTAATTTACTTCCTTTTTTAAGGTTATTATTAGTTTTAGGTTCATTCAGAAAAAATGTCAGAATTTTTTATCTAGTTTCAGCGCGTATTGCATGCGAGTATTGCATACGCGTATTGCATGCGAGTATTGCATGCGTATATGGCATACGCGTATTGCATGCGCGTATTGCATGGGTCGTCGTAAGTTGTTTTATTTTGCGAACTACTAGGTTGAATTGTCACTAAAATATTTACTGGGTACCTGGGCCGATATGAAATAATTATAAAAGTATGCAGGAAAACCAAGTATGTATAAATTACTCAAATGATGTAAAAATCAAAACCAATTTTCACATAGTTTTTTTTATTGTGTAAAGTTAGCAAACGAGCATGCAGTCCACATGATGGTAAGTGGCCACTACCGCCCATGGACATCAGTAATCATCTTCAAGTACGATTGAGTTATACCTAAGTTTGATCACAGATGCGTTGCTACCC
>DWNR01004541.1:0-10801 GCA_018250455.1 Polygonus leo
TCATACCTAAGTTTGATCACAGATGCGTTGCTACCCCTGAGGACCAAGATGTTCGCCTCGTTTGTAAGTGTAGCCGGAAACCACCCTCTCCAAACCGAAACACAAAAAATTGCTTCACGGATGATTATGAGGGTGGCGGTGGTGCCTCCCCGGTCGAACTAAACGAGTTCTACCACCTGGCAATCCTCTTTTATATCAAACTAGGTAATTCCCGACTTGATGTCGACTAATCATTTTTTCTTTGGTGGTATTAGCAAACAAGCGGGTAATACAAGGCCACCTGATGGTAAGTGAAGTCTATGGACAGCATCCATGGACTCCTGTGATAAACTTAAGTTGGCTCAACTGAGTCTTACTTCAAGTCGTTGATTCAAGATGCGTTGCCACTTTTGGTGACTAAGGTAGATTAGATCTCTTATATTTGAGCAAGACAAGCAAAGATGCCTTTCTGACCGAAACACAAATTGTTACTAAACAATTGTTATTCGGCGCAAATAGTTTTAGTGGTAGTACAGTCCTGAACTAACCTTGAAAAGGTTTTACCACTTTACTCATATCTTTAACGCCATTGAGTATGATATACTCGTAATTTCATATTTGGTGGAGTTGGAATTTTATTTGAGAATGTCTTATAACGAAAAAGCTTAACTCAGTCAGGTAGATCTAGCTAAGTCTGAGCAGGCTCTCCGAACACACCCACAAAAACGTATCTTTCGCTCGGAGAGAAAATATTAAAATACAGCGCTCACGTTTGACCGTGAATACGGTGAAGGAACAGTGCTATTTATAGTTTATTATTACGTTGAGATTTCCTCCGGTTGTTCACTCCGTGTTAGTAATAAAATGGATCCTAACACGTCTGTCCGTCTGTATCGCTTTGAAACGTTCAAAGTTTCCGCTTCGGCGTAAATAAACCAGCGCGGTAGGTCACACCTTGTTAGGGTTGATTGAAACTTGTTTTATTTCTTCGAGGGAAATTTTGATATCAGTTGAATTAAGTATTGGTCGACTCTCTTCGACTTCTCTTCATAGATACTTGTAGTTCCTACAAGATTGAAATGGAATTTATAACACCTAGTAATTTATTTCGTAAGTTACACTATTTAGAGAGTATGAAAGGTTCAGCCCATAGTCCAACAGCTAAGTGCCCATTAGTGAATATCAAGCAGAAATTCGAGAACTTTCTGAATGTTAGAGGCAGTTACTTTGCTTTGATAATTCCTCTCAATTCTTTTCTTTTTTATGTTGATCATCACCGACTTAACATTGCTCTAATCACCATATAATTATCACCATTTATCATCCATGTCCATCATGTTTTCAGGTTTGCAACGTCAATACTTAAAACAAGTAGAAATTGACACATTCGAACCCAGGATTCTCTGGATGGAGGTGACATACAAAGCATCTCCAATTCGCATCATGTTGACGGAGGAATACAAAATTATCAGTGCAAATATAATATTTGTGTCGCACGTGACCTTCAGGGTTCGACCAACTTTATCACTGATATGCACGCCCTTGACATTGACTTCTTTGTTATTGCCGGCTTTGTTGTGTGCGTTGAAATGTTTTACAGACTAAAAATGTATGCTTCTCTTTGACTCGTCAGTTTTATCGTGTGCGATAGATTATCTGGGTCCTTTGACTATAAATTCAGTACATACCCAAGTAATTATGTAAATATTTGCTTAACTTATTTGTACTCAAGTAATTATGTTGCCCTATTTTGTTTTCTTTACAATTTATTCAAGCGTACGTTACGTCCCGTTCCATATTTTGAGTCGAAAAATATGATTCTAATGTTCTTTTTCGGAGTTTACTTTCGTTTGTTATGTCTTCGTTTAAACATGTTTAATAAGAAAAAGTTTAAACAGCATTTTGAAATTGTTGAAATATTTTCCACAGTTCATATCGCTACTACTCTTAGTCTTTACATCTCTCTGAATTCCTGCGACGTCTTGTAGCCTCGTGTCTCGCCTGGGCGTATTCGTGGCAGGTTAAAGCCCATAACTGCAACATTGTAAAACACGTGTCCTCATTATCACTGCGTCGTTGCTATAAATAGTGGCATTATCTCTCATCCGCGAGTCACGTGACCAGTTTGCATGGCGTGACATCGTCACTACGAGCACGCTTCGCTCATTCTAGCTAATATTATAAAAGCGATGGGACTTTGTTTGTTTAACCGATTATCTTGAAATGTCGTACACATATTGTCAGATGTAGTACCTTTTATCTTAAGATAGAGAATTTTGGGATTTACTTATCATATGTACATAAAATTCCCATGTCACGACGATTGTTCACGCTAATCTCCAAACTAGTAGGTTTGGACCACTAAAGAAAATTTGCACATATGTGTAACTTGAGGGATTCTTCTTTAGGGATATGATAGTTTTAGGCAGAAAGATGGCTCTCTGGACCCACTAATTTGTTTTAAATAAATGAAAGTATTTTTTATACAGAATATTTTCGCACGTGCGAAGTCGCAGGCAGAAGCTAGTAAACAATGTATCATCAGAAGTGTTTCATTGTTTTCAATACCTTCCTGATGGTTTTCATTCACCGCGAATTATTGTTTCTTTATTAGTCATGTTTGGTGCATTTTTTCGCGTCTTATCTCCTGCTATATGTTATTTTGCATGCAGTTAAATAAACGTTATGTTGGTATTTATAAATCGATTGTATTTATAGGTGTTTGTTATAATTGATTTTAATTCTTTTATTCATTTTTTATTTTTTTGCTCCTACATATTTGTGATACTGGTGTTTAAAAACAACAAAGTACCCAGGAGCCTCAAAAAGATGATGGGGAAAGTGCACTATAATCACATTTCCTCTTATATTTTAGTTAGTCCTTCACATGAATATATTAATACGTATATGATATTTTATACGAATATGTAATTGCGTGTTGTGTTTTTTGATAACTCGGGCAAACAGATAATAAGTTTTTTTGTAGTCTGTATTGTGGTTTACTTATATACAACTACATATATTTTGTCTTTCATTTATCTAAGTGCTTTTTGGCATACATGTAAAAACACCTCAGCCTAAATTTTATCTGCCAACTTCACTTCGGGTTGCATTTTGGATAGGTATGAATAAATGTCATATGCATACGATACGTATGTCAATTTTGTGACTGTTCCTTTTGAATAATGCAGGAATCAGCGATGTAACCACAACCGAATTTGAGTAAGACCTCCGTATTTAGTAAACAATAGAAATAGCAAAAAAATAGTGTAATTTAATGTTTAAACGGTCACTGCTGTTAAAAGAAATTTGTATCCAACTACAAATAGGATAAGTATCATATAATCTCGTAGCTAGAGCATTACGTTGAATCTATTTCAAGAATTTCGTCTTTACGTTAAGATTTTCACGTGCGCGACACATTTTCTTTACTTTCTTAATCACAACATGGAATTATTCCAATTAATTGCCATCATCTATCGTTTTATTACTTTTGAGTTTATTTGTTTACGTTGTGACCTTCTAAATGTTTATGAAATGTATGAATTTTGAAAACCCTATTTCTATTCCAAATAATTCGCTCTATCATCTAAGATTGGTCTACAATCCGCCACGTCTACTCCATAAATAACAACATTTGCATTTCCAGCTGTCAGTTTATTTAATTCACCGCGAGCCCTGCCTCCCATGCCGCTGGCTGGTTGCGTGCGCGCCGGAAATTGCCTAGCATTAGCCGGTTCCGCGAAACGCAATACCCACTTGTGTGAGAGCCTATTATTACTTCTACTTTCACTAGCTGAGATGCACAGACATACTGCTTATTGTGTGCAAGCGGTTTGTGGAACGCGGACTTCGGTTCTGTTGTTATTTATAAGTGTACAATGATTTGTAGTCATGGATGCTTTGGTAATTAGATGTTTATGTTGATTTGTTTTTCGTCTATCGTAAGCGTTGCGTTGATTTGGGATATACTTGTTATCTTCAAGAATATGTTAAAGAATTCGCAGGCCTGTTAGGTTTTCCTCATGTTTTTCTTCATCGTTGCAAAAAAAATCATATACATACTTCTCATAATCTTGTATGAGAACTAAAATAACTTTACTATTCTTTACACTCCCCTTAAAAATCCGAATTGAAAACCATGGACTCTATAATCCTGTAGCTAGTTGCTTTAATCACATGCTATTTTCGTGGAACCAAAAACAAATTGTTATTATCCTCGAGCCCTAAACAAACCGAAGGATGTATCGGAGGACTTGTTAATTGCACGGCATCCAAGACGGTGGGTGAGTCAGCCAGGCCATCCGGTCACAACAATAGGCCAATGATTCACGGCGCCGCATCCGCGGTACGATGATTGTTTGCGTAACACAATGCATATTCATATCGGCCTCTTTGTACGAGTCGCGACTGTTCGTAACTTTCTAGACTATGGAGGTCGTTTAGACAGAATGCGGTTAGTGATCGGTGTGACTGTGAGTTTGAAGCGTTGCTAAAGATCTGTTGATGGTTGATACCTTGCAATAGATTCCTATGTTGTGATGGTTGGAATGTTGTTGTTTTTGTGGTGGCAATACTAATATATATTACATATGCTTTATATTTCACAGATGTTGATGTTATGTCTACTCCTGGTCTTCTATGGTTTTTGTTATAGAAATACCTGAATCAATGTTCTTCTTAGCTTGTAAATCATTCATTATAATGCTATACCAAGTAAATAAATGTATAGTTCATTGACCTAGCGCTGATAGAGTGAACACAAGATACAATACGTGTTTGTTATACATCCGGTGAATCTTTAAGACTACCTTTGTTTTGTTAAACTTTGCGAATATCCTTGAACTGCAATGACAGTTTGTCTTGTGTGTACGTGCTTGCCTTTAACGTAAACTGAAATAAACTTTTAGTTCAAAAATAATTGAATATTCATGGAACGTGTTACTAGATTTGATATAGCATCGGATTTAGTAGTGGTATAAAAACAGATCACAGTAGTTTTATCTGGGACATAGTAGCATTACCAATGTGTTTAACTTTTAGGTATAACATCTTCATTGATAGATGGAAGATGGTGGTATTGAATTCTTAACCTTAATCTTTATGATAATATATTTAAAAACTAAAACACAAATAATTCAATTTACGTACTGTATAAGTGTTAAATGAAATAAATTTAGCAGAAAGCACTTGATGCGATAATTTGAACGAATTTCTATTCTAAATTTGTTCGGCTTTTTTGAAGTGGACATTTTGTAAGCTTGGATCAGAAACACACCAAAGACAATACAATATCAGTTGTCTGGCGAGATACTTTGGGTCCTTAAGAGAATTTTTTGTTCTGAATAATCTTATACAACTAAATCAAAGCTGAAACCTTGTATTGTTTTTCGTCTCGTATGAAATTATAATATGTTTCACTTCAATGCTCAATAGATATTAACGTACGGATATTTTTCATAAATTGAACATAAATATGTTGCTATTACTTTTATTACAATATGTACCTTCTTTAAATGAAACTCCAATGTTATCTCTTGTGTAGTTTCGACGACTCAACATCTTTACTCGCGTATCAAATTCATTATTAGTTTCTATTTTATATGTACTTCGTTCAACAATTTGTAGAATTATTGCAGTAGCTACTTAAGATCGTACGTGTCTCTGTGATCCAGAAGTCATTGTTAGCGCGCTGTGTTGTGTCATCTCGACAACGGGCTATTGTTTCAGCTTCTCATATTATATCCTCATGGAGGGGAATAACAATGTAGTGTGTGCGTCAGTTATTTACACCTGTTGTTGTTCTAGCTTTATCTATGTTGCTATGTACGTTGTAAATATGTGTCTGTACGTTTCAGTTGCAAATGGTTTAGATCTCTTTATTGTTATCAATGACTTCGTAAGTTTCTTTAGTTATTGTCTAGCGTGAGATATTTGTTTAACTAGTTTTCTATTCACAAATGTGCCTTTGTTTATTTATTACTTACGCTAAAAAGAATCATTTCATCTGAATTATATATTGATTTTTTATAGGCTCTCATGTAACTTCGGATATTGTTGTCTATTCTTATGTTATACATAATTTTAGCATTTTTTCTGGTATACTTACCCGAGTCGCAACTGCAGATCCAGTAGCACAATTGTTTAATATGAATAAATCTCTTAGAAAATATTATCCAAGTAGCTTTTGCTCGCGACTTCGTCCGCGTAGAAGTCGAAAACTCCTTGGAGGTAAGAATTTCGAAAAATCCTTTCTTAGTGCTCACTTAGATCATGAAAGGAACCCCTGTACCAAATTTCAGGTTTCTAGGTACCGTAGTTTCGGCTGTGCGTTGATATGTCAGTCAGTTAATCAGTTTTGCCTTTTATATATATAGATTAACGAAACATACACTGTAGGCAATACCACGTTACTCAGTAGTCATTTACAAGGAAAACATAATGGATAAGAATTATAAACGTTGTCGGCAAGTAACTATGTTTTGCCTGAGTCATGCTACTTATTTATGTAACACGAGCACCACGCAATCAGTCATTATCAGTGATCATTAATGGTAATGCAGTCGCATTGTTTGTCTGTGTGACTTCTTGGCCTTTGACCGGTTTTTTTACTATGGAACTTGTTCGTCTTTGATTCATTGTGTGATTACCGTCAATTATAGTTACAGCTTAATCGAAATAGATGTCTTTACGCCAATTAAATGTACGTCATTCGTCAGGCCGTTTCGCTCCTTTATGATATTATCGCAATGAAAGATATTAGACGTTCTTATTATTTGAATTGTATCGTTATCTTAGGACATGTAGGACAGCATACTAGCGGCTACCTGCGGTTTCACATACGTATTAAACAATTGTGTTACCTATTTTGATGTTTTATTGTATCCTTTAGTAACAGTATTTCTTTTATAAAAAGTATCCTGTCTTTTTCCGTACACTGAGTGAACAATTTTATGATTATCGGTTGAGTTAAGGCTTTGTGCGTAGCAAACATCATTAGCATTTATAATAAAAGTGAGCATTTCAAAGTTAGAAACCAATTTAAAGTATATCTATGTGTTAGTAAGATATGGTGGAATGGCATAGATCTCGTATATCTTTTAATTTTAAGATACCCACTTATAGGAATATAAATCGTTTTACAAATAAGCTTTTAATGGACTATTATAATACATATCCTATCATGAATATGCGTATATAATTCATTACCATGTTATTTTAGTTTAACGACAATTTAAATAGTTTTTATATTTTTAACAATATTCTAGTTCAAATTCTGTTAATGGATGTTAGCATTATATATCGTGGTATTTGAATTACTTAATATGTAACGTTTAAGATATTTATGTATGTAAATAAATCAAGTAATAAGCAGTGACAATTCGGTTTTTAAAAGTTTTAAACCAGGCAGGCATTCGTTTTTTCGAATGTGTATGTGTTTTGGAGACTTTTCCCTTGCCTTTCGGTGAGAGAATACCTTGAGAATCTTGAGAAAACATATGAAAGTCGGTCGGCCTTGATTACGGCTTTGATCCTGTCTGTATTTGGTTATAGTTGTTCATGGGCGGCAGTGACCGTTGCCATTAGGTGGACTGTGGTATAAAAGTGGTAAATGGACATAATTTACCACTTTTATACAGTGGATGGAAACCGAAAAAGAGATTAAGATAAGATATAGAGTAATAGGAGTAGGGTTTATTTATTATTTAATGTGTCATGTTTACAATAGCCATCGTAGTAAAGTCTAATTATATTTATGGTTAATAATTGATATCATAATCACTAACAGCTCGCTTTGGATAATAATTGTTTTATACTTCTCCGACAGATTACTCTGATATACAACAATTTAAATGAAATGAAATGAAATTATTCATCGCAAAATTATGTTAATTACAATAATAATTATTGTAACATAATTAAAACCTTCTCGGTATAGCAATATTTATGTTTATATTTTGTGTGTGTGCGAAACAGTTATTCGCGATAACGGTTTGGGGATATTTAACAAAGATACTGCATAACACTGAGAAACTGTAAATCATATACATAATTTGTGATGGTTTAAAAAATTCTAGATCTATGAAGGTTCTCTCGCAAACTTCATAGATCTAGAATTTTTGAGTGTTTATCTGTATCGTTTGATGTTTTGTATTGGATATCGTATTTTTGCCCAAATATTGTCTACTTTTCGTAAATAGTAATTAAATAATGAGCCCAAGCTAAATTTATATATGTGTTTTTTCTCCTTCGTTTCATTTCCGTTTCATCGAGTTGTCAATCAAGTTCAAGGACCTAACCGAACCTCTCCCTTCCAGGCCCGGGCAGACAGAGCACGGCCACGGGGCGCTGGCGTACGGCGGCAAGCAAGTGGCGGGCGTCGTGCCGACGGCGCGCGCGCCCGCCGCGCCCTACGCGCCCGGCTACACGCCCGCCCAGCTCAGGCTGCACCAGCCCGGGTATGGATCCGCCGCGCTTACTTTTAGGTATGTATAACTGAGGTTAAGTTGGGTTAGATTAGGTTAGCTGCTGCGCCCTGAAATGGCCTGGCGGCGGCCGAGAGGAACACCGTGGGGTTTTAGCCGGTAGGAGTCCGGCATATTCTCTTTGCTGCCCCCGCGGCGGAGAGGAATCCATGATGGATTTCCCCACGAAAAAAAGAATAAAAAAAGCTACTGCGCCCTGCACGGCCGGCAACACGCCCGCCCAGCTCAGACTACACCAGCCAGAGTATAATTAACCTTAGGTCGGTCGGTATGAGATGTGTATCTGGGAGTGTGTGATAGATGGTGGAATATGCGTAATTCGATCGGGCACGACCATGCCCATAAAATATTCCTTAACTGAGCTGATCAAATGAGTGTTAGTATGTCTTAAATAAGTAGTAGTTAATGAAAATATTAGAGTGTTCATATTTTTAGTACATGGACGTGAGGAAGGTTAGTCATGTTAATGTATGTTGGTTCAGTATGCAGTTAGTAAATATTAGATCGGTGTATCGTAAGGTGTAACTCTTAGCCCAATTTGAAGCTGGTTACTTGCGTTATGACTTTGAGGATTGACCAATAGTTATCATAAAATCTAATTCAACTTAACGTTTATGTTAGTTCTGAACAAAGTCAAAAGTTTTTGTTTATAATAAGGTACGTAAATTTCATTATATGAATGCTTTGCTACACATTTGCTTTAAACTAAGTCGTTTTTTTTTCCTGTTTCAAGCTGGTGCCTTTTTACTTCTAACAACTGATATGAAACAGTATTTGTATCTGTATCTATAATACGTAGCTACAGTATCTGCAGCGGCCCGCAGCTCGTCTGTCGCGGCGAAACTGCTCAGATAACGTTATGTCGTGCGAAATGGCACAATTTCAGCATATTGTTGTCGGCTCGCCGTCGTGTTATGTTTTGGATAAGCTTGTTTCCTGTTACTCTTTTGCGTGGGTATATAAAAAATTTAAAATAAAGTTGAAAGAAATGAAGCTAATCTCCAGCTTCATTTCTTTCAACTTTATTTTTAAATTCTCCACCCGTCCAAATTAGACGCAAAAATATTTTTCCTTAAGGACTAACAGTAATATATCCGAATAAAGGACATTTATATATCTTAAAGTAGAATAAGTATTTTAGCGTGAGATAGAACTTGAAAAGTGGTATCCCTTGTATGAATTTGACTCGATTTCAAGAAACGATAATGGATTTCGTGTTTCTGCATATACCGCTAACGCTTTTAGAGAATCGACCGTGGAAAATGAGAAATGTCAAGTTAGATAACAGGAAGGTTTAGAGTTAAATGTTACTTTCATTTTCCACAGCATTTTATAATTACATATATAAATAAAATTATTATAAATTAAATAAAATGGGAACAATATACGTCTATCGAATCGAGCACTGTAAAGCTTCATCATTCTTCAGTTTTTTTATATAATCTGACTGGATTTTTACACAAGGACAGACCTTGCGGTCAGAAATAATTTACTTTTTACTCAGAAAATATTTGAAGTATCTGTGCAACCATTTTTAAGCGGAGACTCAAGAAGAATCCTGCTCATAATCTCGTTCTTGAACAAAAAGCATGTATCTAACGCGACAACATCCGTGGCGTGTAGCCATGTGTATGTAAAAAGTCGTCCTGTAAGAAGTACTATGTTAGTTCTAAACAGATCACACTTAACGTTACAACTAGTTCTTGAGTGACTTACTCGGGTTTCCACTAAGGGTGTACTGGTACGCACTTGTACTGATACGATACCGATATTTATGAATAAAAAATATATATTCATAAAAATGTCAAACAATGATATTTGGAAACTGATAATAGCTAATATTAATTATGTTTTAAAAATTGTTACCGTACGAAACATTGATTCCTTTGTGAAAATAGTAAATTAACTGTAAATTTAGTGTATAGTCATACTAATATAAGTATCGGTGAGATATCGGTATCGATATAGGTTTCGGATGCGTCCCTATTTAAGACCTACAACTCGTAATTGTTTCGAGGAAACACTTGTGCCCGTTTAACAGAAATATAATGATGTTATATATTATTTTGTACCTTTAGGAATAAGCTGTTTTCCTAGTCTACTATCAAATTCTTGGAAGACAATAAGTTCTCAGTGAGACCGTTTTAATACTGTTTTTCTCCACAACTTGTTTTAATAATAGGTATTATTCTAGTCAAAAAGAATATTAATATTTCAAGTTCAATGTTAGTAAACAAACTTTGAGTAAACATCTACTGTTATAAATAGTTGCCAGGTGGTAGAACTCGTTTAGTTCGACCGGGGAGGTACCACCGCCACCCTCATAATCCTCCGTG
>DWNR01004542.1:0-10800 GCA_018250455.1 Polygonus leo
AAGAAGGAGATGCCGACTGCATTTGGCACCGACATCAAAATTTTAAATTATTTTATACTTTTTAGTGCATTTTGAAGACAGTTTTAATTTTTGTTTAAAAATTCTTAATGAATCAATTTTAAAAAATAAAAATAAAAAAAATATCCAAAAAAAAGATAGGGGTGGACCACCCCTCCTTGCTGCATAGAATTCTCTTTATCAACGGCAGCGCGACAAAATCGAAATTTTCTTTACAACCGATTATCAGAACTAGGAGTGGAAGACTAATGCAAAACAGTGATAAGTCTACTCACCATGTATTAAACGACCAAATGCAATACCAAGCCTTATCATGCTAACCGAAACTACACAGTTGGGAAGTCGTTAATCGTCAGCCCGTTTATCAAACGTATCGTTACTCACGGAGTGAACACTATTTGGAGCAGGATACTGAATCATGAGGGTATTTACTCAGGAAATGATCTATTGGAAGCAGCAAGAACCCATCTACACCATTTAGTCCTGAATCATATGGAAGTTTGATTTATAGATTTACCCATAAAAGGTTTGAATCGACTATAAAAGTGAATTACTGTAAACAAGCGTACTAGAGTGTTAATGATTATTTAAATCATAAATATGATGGTGTGATGCTACTTTACATATATAGACACACTTATTAAACATTGTATGATTTTTAAAGAGGCATAACCACATCTATGGGCTTTCTTGTCGCTTCTTCCCCGTCCTCTTCTCAATTATGCTGTATATATTTGTAATACTACGTATTATTTTTGAATGGAGTGTGATACGATTCAAGTTTTCCTTTACAGTAGTGTTCAATCATTGTCATATAGACGTTTTTTACTCAGAGCAACGCAAGAAAAATAAACATTTCCTTGTGATCGATCTGATCAGAAATTTTATAAAGATATATGGTGGTTGACACAAAACAGTGATTAGGTCATTCACCGTGTATTAAACGACCAAATGCAATACCAAGTCTTATCATGCTAACCGAAACTACACAGTTGGGAAGCCGTTAATCGACAGCCCGTTTATCAAAAGCATCGTTACTCACGGAGTGAACACTATTTGGAGCAGGATACTGTATCATGAGGGTATTTACTCAGGAAATAATCTATTGGGAGCAGTAAGAGTCTCATGGATAGGTACTACATTGTCATGAATCTTGTGGATGTTTGATTTACACATGAAAGCCTACTACAGTAGTGTGATTATTATATGATAAGTGTGCTTTGTCCACCATCAGGTGGACTGCATGCTCGTTTGCTACCTTTATACGATAAAAAATATAATGGACTTTATAGCGAAGATGTGTGAGTAATGTACTTTTAAAACTACTACTGTGTCATGTACTGTGTCATGTATGATAACATGACACTTATTTCTACTAAATTAAGGCTTAAAAGCATTGTTGTTCTGTTCTATGAAACTTCTACAACATTAAAAAAAGATTTCCCCATTTCACTTCATTATAAAAATAATATTTTGTGAAGCGATAAATGTGTTTCTATAATTAAATCCAGCGAACCGACCAATGTAAATGAAATTATAATTAATGCAGAACAGAATATAAATAATGTAACGTAAATAAACAACACGCGAAGGTTATTTTAAAATGGAATTTCGTGTTAAAATAAAGCATTGTTATTTTAGGGTAAGCCATATGTAAAATTTGCCATTATTTGCCTTTTTTATTGTTATTGTATAAAAGTAAGAAACGAACGTGTAGTCCACCAGATGGTAAGTACACGATGGTAAGTTAGATACTGCCGGCCCTGGACTTTTGTAGGTAATAAATTCTCCCCTCAAAGAGCTGTCATGTTTGCATATTGGAGGGGGGAGGGCTCATGTATCTCTATGTCGGCAGAGTAACCCGTTAAACAAACCAGGGGGAAAGAGCAGCTGAATTGAAATGGTGACTCATTCTTCGATCGATCATTGCAAAGAGTTGAGATAAGGAAGAGAACAGAACTCCCTCGAGAACAGAAGGGTTAGCCTACGAAGCATAAGAGGGGGATAGGCGGGCGCCGGGATAAGTCCACGATGGTGGGTAGACCATGTGAGCGAAGCCGGTTTGCTTGCTTCACGACGAAACGTAGGTAGGGAGCATATTCTTTATTCTGAACTGATACCGTATGAGCTGATCAAATACTTATGCTTGAGAGGTGAATACAGGAAAAAAATCCATCTGCCTTGACTAGACTAGTGAGTGGTGACCGACATGGGCCATCAGTCGTGATCCACTGTAACATCTTGGACGGCGTGCCAGATGTTCACCTTGTCACCCGCACTATGGGGGGTTACCCCTGAGACGGTTTTGGCCAGTGCCACTGACTGACTGACTGACTGACTGACTGGACGCTACCAGCGTCCACCAGCGAACGCAAAAACATTCCCGCGACTCCGTCATAAAGTGACACGGGGACATCGTCAGGTTTTTATTCCGTTAAAGCCCGATGGCTCCATGGCGGAGGATACCCGTTCCAAGTTATACCAAGTGTTTCTGACATAACAAAATATTCAGTATTTATTCCATAATACGCAACGGCAAAATTATACCATTTTATTTTTTTTATAATCGGCGTGTTTGTATGAGGAGAGTTATGAAAGTGGAAGAAGCTAGGCAAGTATGTCAGAACCGTGCCATTTGGCACTCAATACTCTCTGCCTACCCCGTTAGGGATTTGGCGTGAAGATGTGTGTGTGTGTGTAAAACTTCTATAGCAACGATGTGCAGGGTTAAATACTTGAAAGCGCGTCAGAGCCATATTTACGCTTAAGGTATTATATACGGCGTCAAGCATTACGCAATAAATAACATTGTTAACTTGTTATGACCACTTTACCATATAGTCATTTGAGAGATAGGGACTGTGGATGTTTTTGTTATAAGATTTCACTTCTATCGGCAGTCCCTATGAATGCCATTTTTTTGTAAAAATATATTATACATTCAGATTTGTTGTAGTATATCAATTCTCTTTGAATTATTTCTGTCTCTTTCCTTGCAGAAGTAGGTAGACACTATCACATAGCCTTCGAGACAAATTTTGCAATACGCTGCCTCTAGAAACATTATAAAACTCTATTGCGTATGTTTATCAGTCTACGGTACGTTAGAAATAATTAATTAATGTGTATAAACGTGACATATCAAATAATTGGTTATGTTTTATGCAGTTGATAGGACTCGTGTAGCCCGACCAGGGAGGTACTATAGCCACCTTCATAATCTTCCGTGAAGCGATTTATTGTGTTTCGGTTTGGAGAGGCGTGGTTGCCGGCTATACTTAAACGCGAGGCGAATATCTTAGTCCTCAAGGGTAGCAACGGATTTGTGGTAAACCTCAAGTACGATTAAATCGTACTTGAGGTTTACCAAACGCTCACTCATGTTCATGAGCGGCAGTGGCCACGTACCATCAGGTGGACTGCATTCTCGTTTACCTTAAGACAATAAAAAAAACGTAAATAATTCCGTCCGTAATATCCATCAAAATTTGGTCAAATGTTATGTCAAATATAAGGTCAAATGTTATGCGGTCATCAATATTACACAAGAACCTGTTACATTACCACATATTACGTATGTCGATTTTTCGATATAAACTTTGTATCGGGTATGTAAGTTCGTATATATGTATTCTAATTGTCGGAGGGCGGGACATATATAATGTGTCAAAATATAATACATGGTGCGCGCGGATTATTGCGAAGTGGTTTCAACCTAACTCGATATAAACTGTCAAATAACTTCTATCGCATACTCTTTGTAGACCACCGTTGTAAAACGGTCACCAATAAACAAGCAAACGAGCATGCAGTCCACCTGATGTAAAGTGATCACTACCGCGCATTGATATTAGTAATCATGACTGATTACGAGTTAATAGTAGCTGAGGTTGATCACAAATGCGTTGACACCCCTGTGGACTAAGGTGTTCGTCTCTTTCGTAAGTATAGCAGGCAACCATGCCTCTCCAAAACGAACATACAATAAATTGCTTCATGGAGGATTATGAGAGTGGCGATGGTACCACCTCGGCCGAACTACACGAGTTCTACTACCTGACAAAGTACCAGGTACTGTAATAAGTAGTTTCAACCTAATTCGATATAAAAAAACCTCTATCGCATACTCTTTGTAGACCACCGTTGTAAAACGGTCACCATTGACCACACGTGTGTTGGCGTGTTGAAAGAAAGCGCGTGAGAAAGTGAGCGATGATTTGCGTCAAGTAGTTCAAGTTGCGTCTTGGTCGGGCGTTGGCGGTGTTCGTATCGGTATGTCATGTGTGTTTGTGGGGTGACCATGCTGGTGGATTTTTGAGGACATAGTGTCTTCAAAAATTTATTTTTTTATCGTTTAAAGGTAGCAAACGAACATGCAGTCCACCTGATGTAAACTGATCATTGCCGACCACGGATATAAGTTATCATGCTTGAGTAAAATTGAATAGTACCTGAGGTTGACCACAAATGCGTTGCTACCCTTTAGGACTAAGATATATGCTTCGTGTTGAAGTATAGCCGGCAACCACGCCTCTACAAACTGAAACACAATAATTGCTTCACGAAGGGATATGAGGGTGGCGGTGGTACTTCCCCGGTCCATTAAGTGCGTTCTAACACTTGGTAATAATTTATTGGTTTCTTCGGGAAAAAATATTTTACACTTACACAAGCCAATACTGTTTGTTTAAAAATGTCTTTGCGCATTTATAATCAATGATAGTTCGTTCGTTTAGTGACGTCGCTTCACATACATTCGTAGAACAAATATTTATTCACACATGCACGCGTATTTATGTATAGTAATATTAATAATATATAAAAATGAATGTATGTGTGTATGTCCCTTATAGAATCGTAAATTATGCTTTTGATCGTGTGATGATCTGTAGCAAAGTTGTTGTGCATGAGCCCAGGAAAGTTTCTGAGTTGGTACGACCAATTTTCGACAGTTTATTTTAGTTGATGGCGTAGCAACGTGCGCAGGCTACAGCTAGTTACAGATATACATCAGTAAATTAATTCACATGTGTAGGCCTCTTCATTATTGGAATATCCGTATAGTCCGGTACATTATAGGAATATCCCCGTAGAACGCGAAGACGTGGTAACACGTGTACTCTATACCATCATTGAATATTGTTCCATTGTCATCTGCAACATTTGACGGTCACGTATTTGCCCACGGATAGTTCTAGTTTGGTTTGATTTTTTTGTACATATAACTTATTTGGACGTACATAGAAGCGTGTTGAAGACCGTCAGCTATGATGTATCGTGATTGTTTTACCATACATAAATGGATGCAAGCGGGATTGTATTATAAGCACCGCTTTCTGGTCATCCGGATGGTTGTTTGTCCGTTTGTCACAGGGCTGTCTTTCACTGTATTATGTGGAAACTTGTTAATTTAACATTTTTACTCACCCTATAAAATTTGCATTGTTCTCAAATGGCTGCTATGAAAGGTCTTTAAATTTTAGGGACAGGAACGATTAATTATTATTTTTAAAGTTACACCGTACGAGAACCGGTATTTTTGTGCAACACAATCTAAGTATTGTACACGGAACTATTTTCGTCTAACTATTAATCTGATATATCTATTTCGGTACGTTATATGATGTCTGTATGGAATCTTTGTGTAACCTGGCACTTTGTCGATGTTGTTTTTATTTTGATTATTTAGCAATATTTTAGATGTTAGGAGTGCGGGTAGCACTTAAATCAAATTTGCTTTCAATTATACATGTTTTTAGTGGTAGGAACTATTTATTTACAGCAGGTGGACTGCAAGTTCCTTTGTAATTTCCATACAATAACTCCACAAAAGTTTCACTGCTATTATTTTGTGTACACAGAATGGGCGGTCTTCCCCCGCAGTTTTAACACAAACCCAACATGGTTTTACTCGGGCACTGGGCTTAAACAATCTTTAGGTTTATTACGGGTTTGTTAACTTTAATACCCTGAGTTAACACCAATTTACAAACCTCAAATAACTAGACGATGAAAGCAATAACAAAGCTGGGCATCTTAGTCTGGGTTCAAAAAATGAGATCTAGATTTCATGGTCCAGTTTTTTTGTAATAACAATGAAAGTTTTTCCCACCCTTGAAGTATTTTCTCGAAATCTGCAAATGATATGCTGTCTGTGTCAATTAACGTGTACAATACAATTTTTAATTAACTTTATTGTAAAAAAAAGAAGATTACAATAATTGATGCTTCATTATAAATTAATATTTAAGCTAATTATGGTCTTCGATTTAAAAATACAAGTTATTTTTTTAATTAGTTAGATGGTATTTTCTGATAACTTAAAATATTTGCACAATCTTAGTAAACCATAAACACGGAAGACTATTTATAACACAGTGTGTAGATGATAAATATGAAGTGTTTGTGTATCTATGATAATATTGCGGCAAATATCTTTGAATATATTCAGTGCAAATGGTACAATGTTAGTTGAGAACGTCGTCTGTATGTTTTGTATATTTTGCAATTAAACATTGATATCATGGTTTTTCTTAGATTTAGTTAGTGACACTGATTAATTTAAAAACTTCTATGTTAAATATAACATGTCACAAAAGTGAAATGTTACCTACATAATATCCCAGATCGTTTTCACTTTAATAAAGAATTTTCCTAAATTTCTTTTTGAAGAATACATAATCAGATTAAAGGCGGTCACCGTAAGAAGTCTTGTAAAATTTGTAATGATTGTGGATGACTAATATGTATGTGGAATCTCTGACAATGTACGTGCATATTAAAATGTAATTATAATTTTCTTAGTGGTAATAATCATAAACACATTGGTAAGTCATAATCACAATTGGCCATCGCAAAAGCCCTAAACCTAACTTAATCTAAACCTGAGACAATAATTGGTTGTGGTGAAGTGTATAGATTATATTGTAAGGATACATTGAAGTAATTGTGTACTTACCTTTTTTTCGGTTTTTGTAGATCTTTATATTAAGTAATGAAAAGTTACTAACATTCTGCTCTTAATTCTAGCAAACTCCGCTTCTCAATTCTGTCGCTAATGCGGCTGGTGGTGGTGGCGGCTGGTTTCCACCGCGTGCGCGTGCTCGGCCGCCACCACGTGCCGGCGAGCCGCCGCGACGCCCCCGTCATAGTGATAGCGCCGCATTCCTCGTTCTTCGACGCCATCGCCATCGTCTGCCTCGGCGCCCCCAGCGTGGTCGCTAAGGCCGACACCGCGAGGCTCCCGTTTATCGGACGTAGGTTTTGTGGCATGCTCTGTGTGGTAGATGGCTTGTATTGTTTTTTTTTCTTTTTTGTTTTGAATCTTTGTTTGTTATGTCGTTGTTTATTTTGACCATCCTCTGCTACGCAGTCTCTAGTGACATCGCAAAGGACTTACTGGTAGCGCGCTATTTTTTGTAGATGGCTTTCTTTATTTTTTTGCGTTTGTACATGTCAGTATCTCTGCAAATTCATCAAAACCTTTGTCGACATGCTTATTATTTCTCTAAGATTCATGAGCTTAATGTCAAGTTCCTCGTTCTTCGACGCCATCGCCGTCGTCTGCTTCGGCGCCCCCAGCACTGTCGCTAAGGCCGACACCGCCGCTATTTTTTGGGCTCCCGTTTATAGGACGTAGGTTTGGTGGCATGCTCTGTGTGGTAGATGGCTTGTTTTATTTTTGCATCATTGTTTGTTGTCTCGTGTATTTTGACTATCGTCTGCTATGCAGTCTCTAGTGATATAGCAAAGGAATTACTAGTAGCGCGCTATTCTCTGTAGATGGATTTCTTTATATTTTTGCGTTTGTACATTTCGTTTTTTTTTTGCGTTCCTTCTCCTTATTGATGCGATCGCCAACAAGAGCCCCGGCGACTCCTACGTGGTCGATAAGGCATCTGTTTATAGGACGTCTGTTTCGTGTCAAATGTTTGCGGGACATGCTGTAACAGTTATTTATTTTTTTGCATCAGTAATTTCCAAGTCGTGTAGAATTTTATAACGTAGCGAATTTTGTAGCGTAGTTTGGTTTAGTATTACGCTCATTAGATCAGTTTTAGCTAGATTCTTGTCTTTTTGCGTATTTGCATTTTTTTTAATTTTTCAAAGTGAGATTTATGACGGAAAAATCTAACTCTGAAGTTCCAATGTCAATATTTTCTCTAAATGTTTGTTGTTGTCAGCATGTTCATAAATTTGAATTAAAACGCGAGTCATGATAATGATGCTACACATTTTTCTTTTTGCCATTCTCATCACCTTATGTATGTAGACGACATCTAGTTCACAATTTTATTTAGTTATCTCTTTCTTGATGTTCAGATTATCCTCTACGCCATATTATGATGAGAGCCAGTGAACTATCGATAACAAATTTGTTTTGAGCTCTGAACTTAATTTGTTTAAAGCAAAAAATCTGATTGAAAAATAGATTAAATATCCCTAAAGCTGTTTTCCGCTTTAGTGTGATAATCACGATAACAAATACTCTATGCTTGGTGCTTTGTGAAATACATTACCACTATTGGATTTTGATATTATTTTACTGACGTTTCGGTACATTCATTACCGTAGTTTTTTGAGACTCACGATTTTGTCGCATTCCTTTTCGCATTCATTTACTTCCGTCTGCCTCAAGGTTTTTGTGTGATTGCGGGAATTTAGAAGATTTATTGTAGGCGTTTTTTTTAGCTAAGAGTCTTGAATGTTAAGTATAGTAAAACCTTTATTTATTATTTACCTTAGATCATGTTTAAACTTCTACATTATGTTAGATATTTGCTTGCACGCTGATCTCTCTGCACGACGAGCCTCTAGCCTGATTGAAGATTTTTTTTTTTACTTTTTATTTTTAGCATGTTTGTGTTCATTTTTTTATTTGCAGACACCGTTTTGTTCGTTGCTTTGTTTTCCGTGGAAATATTTTGTAGCTTAACTTATTTGCAAGTGAAAGGTAAAGTCAAGACAGTATTTACTTTTTTATTGATAAAACATCGGGGGTTCTATGCATCGAAACTTAGCATGCACTTGTCAAGACATCAATGAATAACGTCTTTAGCTGGTGCTAACAAATTGTTTTCATTTAATGTTTTCATTTAATTAGAATACCTGTTTTGTTATACACATTACGGATTAACGGTATAAGAGTATGACTGGTCACACTTTACTTATTTTTACGAGTTTTCACGCGCGGCTGCTATTGTATATTATAACTTCTAACTGACTACATCATAGCTCTAGGCAATGGATCTAAAGAGCACAAACTGTGTTCGAGTAGAATCGTTTCTGTGTAGTAACTGTTATTTTTGTGGTAAAAAATCTGCGGGGCTCTTTCAAAGCTTTCGTTCCGAGAACTACGCGTATACGATTTCAGTTGCAATGACCGCAGTATGAAATGGAAATCAGATTGTCTCCGCGTTTATAAATCTTTGTGAAATGGACACAGTAAACGAGTTTGCAACCTAACTGTCATGGACATCTAACAGACAACAAATAAATATATTTTTTTCTTATTCACTTACTTGCCACTCCTTTGTTTATTTGAGGTCGACTTATGGATGCGATGCTGCGCTGCTTAATAATTAAGTGCTAAATAATTATTGTTTCATATTATTAACCTAGAAATTGCCTTCAAACCAGAAAACAGCAGGTGTAATAAAGAAAAGAGAACGCATTCGGTTTATCACAGCTGTACCATTAAAGTAAGATTTCTATCAACTCCAACTATCCTAGATTTGCTTAATGATGTGAACGATATTTTTCCTAGAAGATATCTAGGTGTCCATACATAAAGTAAACAACCTTGTACGCACTACAGCTCGTTTATTATATAAATGTCATTATACGTAACAACCGGTACCACTTGAAATTCCTCTCAATTAACTGTACTTACTACGTTTCGTACCTTTCTTTTGCTCTAGATTGATGTAATTTACATCGCGGGCAAGAGCGTTCTCCTTATAATGTATTTCAACTTTTTTTTCCGTCAACATTCACTTTTGGTACCGAAAAACGGATCGGGGAACTGTAGGCACCTAATTATGCTCAAGTAGCTACTTTAGGGAATTTGGGATAACGAGGTTTTTATTTACTAAATTACGTTACCGTTAAATTCTGTTTTTATTTACAAATAGCTTCTATGACTTCATATTAGTTCTATTGTTGTATTTAAGTGTATTATTGTTAATATGAGTGTGTTAAAAATATATGTTAAATTCCAAGATGTGTTAAAATTTGACTCGCAATATGTTTGAAACGATTATTTTTGCGAAATTATTGTTCAAATTCGCGGTTGAAATTTATAATTTTGCGTTTCGAAATACGTGGATCACTTCAAGAAATGAGTGGTTTAAAATGTTAAAACCATAATAATATGCTGCACCCAAATTAATTACCATTTACTAGATTTTGTCGAAGCAACGAACCTTGCCTTTTTATGGTCTAACTTTCGCACGTTATCAACAAAAGCTTTGATTTTTTTTTTAAGATAATATTTTTTAGTTCACGAGTAAATACTGCGAGTAAATTGCATTCTAACTTGGCTGTTGTAACCTATATGTATACATGTATAGTAAAATTGTAAGGAAAAGATGCTTTACTTTGGAGATATTTGAGAAAAAATAATATGAGGGACATTTGAGGAGCTGGCGATCAAAACGGCTTAATTGCATATTTTTCACAAACAGCTTTTTTTATGGAATTATGTGCATCTCGGTCCCCTTTATCTATTACAAAAAAAAAAACAATAAAATCGTCCTAAAAGTATCTTAAAACTGAAGTCAA
>DWNR01004543.1:0-10800 GCA_018250455.1 Polygonus leo
GGGTGTCTTGAGCGCTAACTCTTAGTTGCACATACAATCAGAAGTTGAGTAGAAACTGAAATAAAAAGTTTTCCAACTGCGACGCGTGCAGCGCTCGTAGGTGGCGAAAGTCAAATTGTAAAACTTTAACCCCACAGATTAAGTGTAAACCTATGGGTTCAATTTTAATTTTCATTCTCTCTCTACTTGCTCTATATTGCCCGGTTTATTACAGCATATTTTTTTATTGTGCGCGCTTACTGACTAACTAGGCGAAGGGGTACTACTTGATAACACCGTATTTGAGATCTACCTCAAATGATTTCAATTGTGTGTGTAGAGTGTTAACTACAAACTAAACTACAGATGTGTGCTAATATGCCAGGTGTATTAGTGCGATGAGTGCGATGGGTAAATGAATGATGAAACTATCTTTCATGCATATTTTCTGCATGAATAGTTTCGATGTTTCTCAACTGTCAGGCGCCTAACAACGGCTTAGTTGTATATTACCATTAGATAGAATAGGTGGTAGAACTCACGTAGTTCAGTCGGCGAGGTACCACTGCCACCCTAATAATCCTCCGTGAAGGAATTTGTTGTTTCAGTTTGGAGAGGCGTGACTGCCGGCTATACTTAAACGCGGCGCGAACATCTTAGTCCTCAAGGCTAGCAACGCATCTGTGGTTAACCTCAAGTACAATTTAATCGTACTCAGAGATGATAACAAAAGACCATGGCAGTGACCGCTTACCATCAGGTAGACTGCATGCACGTTTACTACCTTAAGACGATTTAACCAATTTGCGTAACATAACCTACAATCTACATTATTACTAAGAATTTTAATAAAGTTAAAAATCACAAAAGTTCTATGATTAAATAGAAATGGTTTACATACTGTTTCATAGATAAGTCAATTAAAAGTTATAAAACACTTCATGTAGTTTATCTAACAATTATGGCTCAATATTAAAGGCCCATTCGACTGCATACTAGACTCATTTAAAACTTTTTCAATTATCTCACTGCTTGGTACAAACTCTTCATTCATAGCACAGATAACTAATCTTTATGTTAAGTAGTTGTTAAAACTACATTCAGATGAACGATTCACTAAACGGCGAAGTTGAATTACTAATTTGTTTTACAAAATCTGTATTATTACGATATTATTTATTTCATTATTCATTTTTTTTCATGTAACATTATTTGGTTATAATTAATAATCTGAAATCTGGCCCAAACATGTACGTTATGGGACATGTGTACATGAGACGCAAAAAGAAATAAATATCTGATCATGAAAAAGTCGAAATATATGATCTAAAATTAAACAATTGGCATACGTTACATTAAAGTTTTAATACGTAATTCAACCAAGACAACAAACCAAGTATTCAAAATTTTTACACTCTAGATAAAATCAATCTTTGTGCATAAGAAAATATAAGACAAAAAGAAAAAGAAAGTTAAAGTTTGTCAATTACTCAATAAATATTTTTCCGCAAATTAACGTCTGCATTAGACCATCTAGAATTCAATAAAAATGCAAAGGACAAGTGCAAAACAAAAAAAACACGATTTTAAGCTCTTTGAGATTCAGCTTTGAAGAGCGACGTAGCAACGAAGAATAAATATTTACCTGCTATTGACTTTCAGATTCTACAGAAATAAATCTTTTACTGCTCTTATTGACAATCGAAACAATCAGTAGAAAGCAAACGTAAATGACTGAATGAGATGCAGACTTAACAAATACCTATCTATCTATTTAGAAAGTAGATACGATAGTGTACAATCAATTCGATCTATTGTACGTAAAGCAAATCTTTATAGATTCGTTTACAAACACTTAAAATACTAATGGGACATCGTGCATGAAAGGTTCATTACAATAGATTGAAGAATATCTTTGACATTCCAATTTCAATAGCGTAGTAGCGAGATTGTATAAGATATTTTGTATTAATAGAGTTTTCAGAAAATATTCGGGATAAGTTTCGAGATTTTATTTAAATATAAAGATAATCATGCGTAGGTATATAAATATATACATTCAACTTACACGCAAAAACCAATCAAGCAATATAGTTTTGATTTTAATTCTACGTACACTATACAGACAGTATAGATAAAATACGACGACGGTCTACTTATGCCTAAGAGAGGAGCTTAAAGCCGATGAATGAATGAATAAATTATTTAATATCTTATTATTGATGAAACACTGTATGACGTTCATTAAGTGTATCTATATAGCTTATAATGAATAAAAACTTTTGAATTTGAATTTGAAAAAAATTAAAATGATGAATTGTTATCAACTCCAAACACGATTGACTTCCTTGAAATCCCACATGTGTTCCGGCGTATCCCTCAGGGTTAAGAAGTTTGCCCCTTGTTTAAATATGGCCGACAACCGCCGTATAGTTACAGAAATTGCTTTACAGAGGGTTACGGAGTCGGTGGTCCCCACCAGGTATATCACCTATGGAAATCTTCATATCATAACATGTACTTGTCTATTATCATGTCATATCATAACAATTACTTCTGAATCAATCGAATAGTTTTAAAATATAGTACAATGTAATTGGTACATGGTACGTGGCTCCTTGCGTGGTTTTATGACGTAATAAAAGTTTAAGTACAGTGAATTACTCTTACATTATATAGTGTTAAACAATCAATATCAACACTCAATCAAAGAGAAGTTCCTTCCATGATCTGTTTTAAATATTTGTATGGCGGAAAGGACGTCACCTAAACAAACAATCGACGGATACGATCTTATAGGGCCGGAGTGCCTACTTTCGAGAAATACCGAGGATCTGATGTTAAATGTCACAATACCACAAATAGAAACTTGTGATACATTGTTAAATTATTTTCGTTATTTGTGTTGTGTCCCTTAGCCATCTTAATTTACTCTTATGTAGTTCGACCACCTCCCTGGAGAGGGGCCTCCCTCTTAATGCTCCGTGAAACAGTTCTTGTGTTTCCGTTTGGAGAAGTGTGGTTGTCGGCTATACTTATAAAGGAGGAGAACATCTTTGTTTTCAGGGGTAGCAACACCTCTGTGGTCAACCTCAGGTAGGATAAGTGATACCCATGGGCGTCATTGAGTACTTACCGTTGACTGCATGTTCTTTTGCTAACTTCATAGGATTAAAAAAAACGTAAGTTGTACCTTAAACAAATCATCTACATACATACATAATAACTATATGAATTACGAAATTGTTGAACCTCGTGTGTTTTTTACACCTTTAAAACATAAGGAGTATTATTAACACTAAATATTTTATAGGTTTTGCAGAAAATATCACCGTGAAAACAAATAAAATCTCTTAATTCACATAAAGTTTTTCGAGAAAGGTGTTAAATAAGCTCTCTGAATGAGCTCTCTTTCATGGCCGGCGATGCAGTGGCGACTCTTATGGTGTTGCAAATGTCCATAGGCGACGGTGACTCAGGTAGCCTTGCCGCTCGGTTTAGGTATAAAAAAGAAACATCCAAGAGACCTCAGTTGGGTGGATAACCGCTAGCACTCGGCTATCACTTTTATCTAAATAATCTTCATTATAATTAACATCCACCCATTTCCTGTTTTACTATAACAAACAGTTTTCCTTCTTTGAAATCTTTTTAGGTTCTTATCGGCCACGCAGATCATATGATTAGGTATTGGCACCATTAACATTTTTTTCAGATAAACTATTAGGTTTTTTCACTGTTTTTCACAGCATATGATTCTTTACACAGTAGCAAAACATTTCATCAATCGCTTTGAAATGAAACGCTCTGTAGATCAGAAAAAATCAGAGTAGCGTAGGTTTATAACCCAGACCACTTGATTGTAAGATCAAACTCACTAAGTTACCATTCCCTAACCTTTACATAATCGAATAAAACTTCCCTTCCAACTTGCGAAGTTTCCAATCGATATCAACACTCAACGGAGGCGAGGTTTCTGTCATCAACTGTTTCAAATATTTGACATCGGCAAGATGTGGTGCGTCCTAAGCAAACACGTGCCGAATGGGATTTCCTAAGACGACATTACTGCGACATTTTGCTACACGATACAAAGGTTTAGACGTAGGAGTATTTTTCTATAATTATATCTATTCATCTTTTTATGTGTTTAGTTTTGTCAGTCAGTTCAATCATTATTATTAGTATTGATACTTGATAAGCATACTCTCAAGTTTCAACTACTAAAAGTACATACATACATAGTACTACAGTAGAGTGACGCACTAATACTTCGCGTAAATTGTGAGTAGGATTATCTGACGCACATGGTGTATTTACCCAAATTGGAATGTTAGATATTGAGTGTTATAAGTAGTTCTTTGAATCATAACTAGATAGCACTGTACTAACATAAATGTTTATATTTGTTGTTATAGCGGCCTCACTTATATATGAACATTTTCAAGAGTGTACTGTTATATTTGAAGAGAAGAGAAGAGTGTCAGATAGATCTACAGAACCCTCTTGGCACTCTGGGGGTACAGTACTCTAATAAGCGCCACCCTCATAATCCTCCGAGAAGCAATTCTTGTGTTTCGATTTGGAGAGGCTTGGTTGCCGGCTATACTAATACACGAGGCGAACATCTTTGTCCTCAAGGTAGCAACGCATCTGTGATCAAGCTTAGGTGTGATTTAATGGTACTTGGGGATAATTAGAGATGTCCATGGGCGGTAGTGACCACTTAGCATCGGGTGGACTGCATGCTCGTTTGCTACCTTCAATGACAAAACTACGTCAATAATGTTCACGCCCAACATACACAGCGGCAGCGCACTGTATTCAGTTTCATAGTATGCATACTTGTTGTACATCACACCAACATGTCCTTTCTGCACGTGGCCGAAACACGCGCGGCCCGGGCGCAACCAAGCGTCGCCACGCCAAAAGACCGTACGACCCGCCGCATTAAATGTTAACATCTAAAAGTTACATCTTTTTACTTATCATTGTCGTGAAACTGAAAATCTTATTTAAAATATAAAATACTCTTAGAACAAGATGAATTCATGTAGATATTCTAATAAATAAAACTAAAATCGCCGTGAGTTAAGAAGTCGTGTCCAAGGTAAAAACCTTGGAAATGTCCCGTTAAATTTAATATGCCTGCTTGTGGCTAAGAAATAAAAAAGAAAGGTTGAGCCCCTCGGGCCTGACATAACTCACAGTCTAATGAAACCGAGCGGAGGATGTAAATTCGGTAGCCTCTGTTTATTTAATAGCAGGTAACTAGTCGGGACTGTCTGCGGCTAGAGAGTAAAACACTTTTGTTCGGGGACTCGTATATAATCGAAAACATCGTCTCCAAGCTGTACTAATGTTTTGATTATATTTTCTAGTTTATTGGTGTTATGTAACGATTTCACAAACAAGAAAAAATATGGTAGGTATTTTGGGAGCTACCGTCGTTTCCAAGTAATCAATGTTCACTAAGATGATCTTTCAGTGTTGTAGGTGTAAAATAAGTATATATGTTAATAAGAATGTAAAATAAGTGATCTTGTTCTTCTAACAGATAATTATTATTTTCAAATACTCGACAATTAGAATTAGTGAATTTATGGCGAAGTTTAATGCAAAATTTAATATTTGAAAATCATATATCGTTTCTACTACTATAGTTTGACTCCCTTCATTTAGAAAAAAAAAATACCACTATTGCCTAGTTTAGTCATCTATGAGTATTTATAAAGCTATAATATATTTGGAATTGTGGTGTACCTATACAAAGGAAACAGGCATACAGTCCACCTAAGTGGTCACTGCCGCTTATAATCATTAATCCTAAACATTTTCAAGTACCATATAATCGTCGTCTTTGATTCGAAGGCGACAGTAGCTCATGATTTCGAACCTCGAATAGGTCGGGCAAACCCTAAAGTATATATATACGTGATTATAGCCGTGTGACCTTTATAACGATATACTCGTATCTGAGGTTGACCACAGATTCTTTGCTACCCCTGATTACTGAGATGCTCGCCTCCTCTGTAAAACTGGCAACTGGCAACCACACCTACCTACCTCGCTGGTCGAACTACACAACTCGTGTACTTCGACATGTACTTCGCCAAAGTAAATTATTATTTATTATATTAGTCATAACATAACATATGCCGAGTTCAAACATTTCATTTTAACAGAAATCAATTTAAAAGGTCGTAGGTATAAGTCTAGCCATATTTGAATTGAGAAGTCTTTTATTTAATTTGTCTGACTGTTTAAATGTTGTAAATGTCATTGAATCCTTTTGTTTCAGTAATATGAGGTGAAGGTGCGTTTATAGAGAACACTGAAACTAAGTACTCACTTCGAATTCAAAGCAAACATCTAATGCTTTAAATGTATTTTTTCTGATTTATTTAACGTTTGTATTCTTTCTTTTCAATATGTGCATAATAATGAATAAAAGTGAAGTGTAAAGTCACTTGTAAAAACATAGTATGAGGTGTCCAAATTGTTACAATTTCTGCATATTTCCATAAAACAATACGGCACAGTTGTGACAATTAGGCGCAGGCGTCAACCGGCTATCCGACGTTTGGTTATTTAAAAAATATTAAGGTGCGGTTTTCTTCACACAAAATATGAGGGCAAAGTAATACTGTATTACCACGTGTAAGGATTCAAGAATAATTATACTTTGAACTGAAGAATGACGATTGACATACATTTCAAGAGTAATTTTGTTGTGAAAATAACGTACATAAGTTACAAAATTTGATAGTCGCATTTTATTATGCACGAGTTTCATGTCACAAATGGATCGTGTTCGTTTATCGAATAAAAGTAGCAAACGAGCATGAAGTCGACCTGACGGTAAGTGGTCACTGCCGCCCATGGGCATCGGTAAACATCCCCAAGCTCAATTAATCATACCTTAGTTCAATCACAGATCCGTTGCTACCCCTGGGACTAAGATGTTCTCCTCGTGTATAGCTGGCAACCACGTTTATCCAAACTGAAACATAAGAATTGTTTCGCGGAGGATTATGAGGGTGGCGGTGGTACCTCCCCGGTCGAACTTCACGAGTACTACCACCTGGCAAGTGTGATGCCAGATGCATTTTGAGTACTCCCTGGGATCCACATTCTATAAGAAGTTATTTACATTCTTATTTATATTCACATTGCATAACTTTACTTCACTTAAAACCTAAAAATGGAAATAAGTTGTTCTATAAATGCACTTTGTGTTACAAGGGGTATATTTCATTTAAACTTAATGGATTCTCGAAGTTCACCATATTAATGTATATCTATAGATTATGTTCTCAATAAATATGAAATACGTACTTTCAGTCACCCCATTTGAGCTATGAATTCTGAACGGAGATGATTTGCATTTCAAAGATGAAATCTGTCGCTGTATTATATTGCTGTATGATATTATTCACACAGAAACTTCGACAATGAAAGAAATCAATAAATGTGAGAGATGTTTGGTAGACTACGTATTAGTTTCTTTGTTGTATCTTGTAGATTAAAAAAAGAATGTAGGCATTTAATTTTTTTACACACACAAAAGGACAAGGATTTTTGAATTACAAACACTTTCATACTTAATTAAAATCATAAACAAATGATCTATTATCATCCACGTCTTACGTCTTGAACGGCTAATCAAAGTCAATCATGCAGCGAGAATGTTGACGACCCTTTTGACGCACGACGCTTTTTAAATTGCCGTCAACTTGCAAAAAGAAATTATATATGAATGAATTTTAATAATTGTTTTTCTTACTGTATTTATCTTAGAATACATAGGATTACTTACTTAGTAGCCTTGGTTGCTCTTATTGCGTTATACAGATTAAAACATGTTATTAATCCTTATATTATGAACTTATGAACTAATACTAGTTCAATGGACCCGCTGCTAAGTACTCTTATCCAAACGTTACTATGGATACTGACTTACACAATAATAACTGTGTGTTTGTAGTTCCCTATGTTACTGACTTCAAAACAGTTTTATTTACACGAAACTCGGTGTCGAATGCTGTCGGACATATTACTACGGATTGAGCCACACGGGAACGATTTACTGTTTGACCAAATATGTGTTCAGTATTCAATCTTCCTGTTTATCGCCGAAACGGGACCTTGTACTGGGATCTGCGTGATGTTCTGGATTAATCTTTATTAAGTTCGCCAATGGGGAAATAGGGTGGATTTGTTTGTATAGTTTCGTTCTTTTGGATATCCTTTGGGATTTATTAGGAATTACGAAATTATTATCAGCGTAAGTAATATTTTTGTAAGAAGCTAAACAACCTACATGTGTAAGTATGAGAGAGAATGAAAGAAGATTGTGTTGGTAGGAATTTTATAATGTGATCTACGTTATGTAACACTTTGTCTTCATGTCAAATTGCAAAAGTAAAGCAGATTTGAAATCATAACATAAGTATATAAATGTATTTACTGCATGGCTATGTATGGTTAACTTACGAATTATATTTATCAAGTGACCTAATTAGTACAGATAATTTAGCGATTGTATCTCGTAATTTTAAGTTCTTACCTAATGAACATAAGCCTAATTGGCCTTTGGCGTGGTTCCAGAAATACACTAGAGGCTTTAGTTATATCAACAAATGAACGTCAATGTGAAAATCGTGATCGTAATTGGTGCATATTTTATAAAATCATGAAGAAAAATTTGCGTTTCTCATTTATTTGCAAATCGCAATGAAATATTGTGGAGAAACCGATGCATTAATTTAACGGGTCTTTCAGGATTAATGTCGTGTCTGAAAAAGCCTTCTCCATCCACCCTTATTTCACTAGTAATAACAAGCGGATCTTAGAACATTTCATTGACTTGTGCAGCAAAATGATTGGTATCAATGGAATAGATAATCGCAAAGCTAGATCAAAGCGGGACCATTCGTGAGTGAAACATTCACAATATTTCAATTTAAACGATGTCTTGCCTAAGGTTTTGAGTGGCTGATTTACATGACAAAGTCTCTAAGTAACCGGAGGAATATCTGGCGATCTACTCCCCATTCCCTACAAAATTCGATGGTTCCGCGCTGTTTCTCAACGAATGCGGAGAGCAGGAAATTATTCCTTATCGATCCTCTGTATTTATGAATTTTAAATCCGGCTCTTTACTTGACTCCCACGAATAGTCTGAAATAGGTTTGAGCGCACCGACTAATTTAATTGGGCTCCATCTAGCTAAGAATTTCAGAGCTTTGGTGTAAAGCTATCGTTATAAATATTAAAGAAATGTAATTATGAGTGCTTTCTCGAATCGTGTTGTATTACTCAATGGTAATTGTATTCCAAAATCCTTTTAAAAGGACTATACGGAATTCTTTAGAATCACAATATCAAAGAGCAAAAGAGTGAATTGGACAAATTTTCCGGCTTTTAAGGAATCCCGTCCTGTGTTCCGTAAAAGGGGACAACTGAAAAAAATGTTCTCTCTCTCTATAGCTAAGATAAGCTGAGCTTCGCGTACTGAAATACGTGTTTTTGATCTTTATCGCAGCATCTCTGGAACACGAGACGAGTAATTAAGATTAATTGGAAGCTTCAGTGTTGAATTACCCAACAATGTCATAAAGATTTATTGTCTGAGTATTCCAGCGATCTATTTGAAATATGGCAGTTAGTATGCGACTTAGCTTAACGACACAAGATGCGGTCTAGACATTTTGTATATCTCAATAAAAGTGTTTTTATGCATACAAGTGGGCATCCATAATCGTCTGACTTCTTGGTTATATATGTACATACTATGATTTCATAATATTTAATAGACAGTTAGTGCCCGATGATACTTTTATGCTTATGATGAATGATGATGAAAAGTCCAGTCACATTATTTTATGTAGATAAATGAATTCTCTTCAATTCTAGAAAAAGGTGCCTTGACGCGAGAATATAAGGTTAGTTTAGTAAGCTAAACTTTGAATACTTGATCAATATTAAACTGGTATTCGTAGACAGAATAGAAATTAGATTTGAATATTTCTACTTTGATCAGTGGATGGTTATGTTGGCGCATATCCAAAAAACGTTGTCGACTAATCGTTGTCATTGTTATTGTTATGGCAATTTCATTTCGCGTTGACAAATTTCCGGACGTAGTGAAGTGATGTGTAAGGGGATAATTATCTATGTGAAACGTATCTAAATGCATTGTTATGTTTGTGAAGGAAAAGTCAAGCGGTTAATTTGTGTGCGTTCATGTGTGTAACTGGTAAATGTTAATGTATGTATCTATGTATGACACGTGGTAAGACGTAAGGGGGATTTCAAAAACCAAAAATAAAATTCGCGTGTCGTAATTCATGAATGGCTCTCATAGGAGGAGGTATATACATTATCATAAAATAAAATTGTAATTGTTCAATACAATATCGGGAAAGTATGAGGTAAAAATTTAATAGTGATTTACTTCCAGTGAACCTCGATTCATTATTCCAATATTTTACAGACAAATCAGATTTAATTAAACTTGCAACATTCCATTAGAGTAGCGGAACTATGGTAATGTAAATATACATGTTCAGTCCTGCATTGTCGAAGTTAAACATAAACGTATTTGACCAATCCACTGAACACCAAATAGAAATGGAAGGCTGCGGTATACATTTATTGCATCAGCTCCAAGCTCATTTAAAGCATCTTTTTGCTTAAAAAAGGTGCTCATATTTATACTATACCTACTAGCTGGCTCGGCTAACGTTTTTATGACATACTAGCTTTTACCCGCGGCTTCGCTCGCGTATTATTTATTTTTTTAATAAAAGTATTCTT
>DWNR01004544.1:0-10800 GCA_018250455.1 Polygonus leo
CGCATCCAAGATATACAATCTCATCCACCTGTTCCAACACTACATCATCAACCACTGCTCTTACATCTGTTCTGAACATTTCCCTTTCAAATACAAGTACTTTAGTCATTCTATTTTCTATTTTATATTTTCTATTTTGCATATTCTATTTATATTTAAATGCTTTTAAATGTTAATGTATTTTATTATTACTTTTTCTGTCGTTTTTATATGTATACACTCTTACACTTTTCCTGTACTCTTTTGCCATGTTTGCGACCTAAGGATTGTCTGGAAAAAATCGCTACTCTAGCGATAACATCATCATTTGGTCACCACTATCTATGTTTTTTCTTTTGTTTCCAAATTTTGATTTATCTTGTGGTATACAATAAAGTATATTTGAATCCAAACTTCCACACGGGGGTCCGGGTTTGAATCCCAGCACGCACCTCTAATTTTTCTAATTATGTGCGTATTTAATGTTAAATGATCACTTGATTTTCAGTGAATGAAAATATAGCGAGGAAACCTACCTAACCTAACCTACCTAGCCTAAGAGATTGAAAAAAATGTTCTGATGATGCAGGGGCATTGCCTGAAAAAACTGAATGAAATGAAACAAAAAGTAAAAAATAATTTATTATTTTGATTTCTGATTTCTTTCTCCTCCTTCTTCACTTCAAAATTATCCTTCCTTCCTAGACATCGACATCAAAATTATATTTTATTTACCTTTATTCATTTTTAAAGTCAGTTCTATTTTTGTATTTTTTTTATTTTATATTGATGATTGTGTATAATCACTATCACCTACAGCAAAGTGGTGACCATCTCATTTTCATTTTTATGTTCTTTTCGCACCTTTTTGAAGATTCCCATTTCCCATTCCCAGCTCATAGTGCTACGGGAATAGCTCTGGAGGATGCTCATCCAAATTATACATTCCATTCTAGTTCTCTCATGATTTTAAAATTTAAAATAAGCTTTGTTTGAAAATTTTACCTTCAATCATGCCATTTCCTCGTTCATAAATGTAATTTTATTAAAATTATCTTAACGCAGCTCTAAATGTTATTTCCCGCTTGTGCCGAACAATTTTGAATAACATTTCGCCCATTTTCAGATTTTAAGAAAAGTTAATGGAATTCTTTTAATATCTGTTGCATTTAGATATTTTCAATGAATTTACTAAAAAAAATACCAAGCTATTTTATATTGACGTTAATCGAGTGTATTTCATATACTTTATGAAGAATATAAACTATTCAATTCGTGAGTTTGAATTTGAAAAGTTGAGATGCAACACACATTTTCAACATAATTATAACAGTTTATTAGAACCAATTTATATTTCTATCAAAGTTGTCCCCAGGCTATCTTTGCCCCCATCATAATTTATAAATAAATTCATGATTATGTTTGCAATTTTATTGAAACTACGAGTATAATTCATTAATTAAGTTTAGTTAGTAAGTAAGTTTCTAATTAATTTGTAATTTCATCAAAGTTGCTGGTCATTCGTGAAATCAGTGTCATTACTCAAAAAAATCTTCTAGTCTTTACTGTCACGTCCATAAGTCCATAACGTTTTTCACATTGAGTGACAAATAATAATGTATCCTTACTTTGACACCATACTTTAAGCATAAACATGTATGAATGTGCGTTTCAAACTATGGTAGTATTTGTAATGTGTTTTTTATTAATATAATGTATTTGTAATGCACTATTAGTTAAAATATAAGCCTTTGCACTCCTTCTCTATATAACTTTATCAAATTTCATATTCCTTCGTGCAATATATATCATAATATCCATAAAAAGGGTTACAAAGGTTTTGCTTTAAGTATTAATATATAGAGTATCTCGACGTGCGAGTACAGTCTATTACGATCCACAGACATAGTTAAGTGTTTATTTCCCGCTCGCGCTGAATAATTTTGAGTCACATTTAAGCCACATTCAGATTTTGGGAACATGGTAATGAGAATATAATGGCGAAATGAGACGGCTTGACACGAGAATTCATTTAATCTGTAGCTTTTACATGTTTCAATGAGTATAATTGATAAGAAGATGAGAGGTGATAAAACTTTAAATGCGGTTCTTGTAAAACACTGTCATTGCGAGACACGTTTTGACACGTTGCTGTTGTTTAGAAGCAATTATTCATTTTTCGTATATATGATACTATTTTCGCTTACCTTTATTTTTATTTAAAATTAATTTTGTTTTCAAATTTTACTTTTATTTCACGTTCATGTGCGACTGTCACGTGTATTTAAGCAATTTAATTGAATTTATCTCAAATTTTATTTTGAGTATAAGTAGTAGAGTATAAATGTCCGATGGCTGGTCCTTTATGTGTATAGTAACATTTCTCCCATTATCGTCATATTAACAATTCATATTGTTTAAAAATTTTACTTCTGTAACGTCATGTTCACAAATGTAATTTTATTATAATGATCTCAACGTGCGAGTACAGCCTATTACGATCCACAAACATTATAGTTAAGTGTTTATTTTTGCTCGCGCTGAGCAATTTTGAATCACAATTAAGCCACTTTCAGATTTTGAGATCAAGGTAATGAGGATATAATGATTCTTAGGACGAGAATCCATTTAATCCGGAGCTTTTACACGTTTTCAATGAGTTTAATTGATAAAAAGATGAGAGGTGATAGAACCTATGATACGGTACATTTGTAACGGTATCTATGCAAGACACATTTCCGACATGTAGCAGTTGTTTATAAGTAGTTTTTATGTCGTAAGGTTTCATTTGATATCTTTTCATGCATACTGAACTGTTTTTCCTTTCATTATTTAAATTAAAATTGATTATGTTTGCAATATTAATTATTCCTTTTAATTTACGTTTGCAATTTAATATTATTAAATTTACCTCAAAGTACGAGATGCTATGGTTTGTCCTTTGCGGATGTTGCGTAATTTCTCCCATCATTGTCTCATTAAGAATTCATATTTTTTGAAAATTTTACTTCCCATTCCTTCATAAAAGTGTTAAAATTGTCTCCGCAAACGTAGTTAAGTGTTCAACAATTGAATAATTTTGAATCACATTTAATCTATTTTCAGATTTTGAGAACAATATAATGTGATTGTATTTAGAATTTCCTCTAGAATTGGAATTAGCTTTTATATGTCTTCAGTGATTTAGTTGATAAGTAGATGAGATGTCATAGAATCTATAATACGATTCATTTGAAACAATATCAATGCGAGAAATATTTACGGTATGTAGCATTTGTTTGTAAGCATATTGTATATCTTTAGGTGTTTTTCATGCCTAGTGTGCTTTTTTCCCTTTCATTAATTGTAAATTTTACTTTTAATTCATGTTTGTCACGATTATATACGCAACTTAATTGCAGTTCTCTCAAAGTACAACATTATAAATGCGCGATTATTACACGTAATTTATTTGCATTTATCTTAAAGTACAAGACTATAAATGCTTGATTGCTAGTCCTTAATGAATATAATAAAATTTCATCCATAATTGTCGATTTGAGAATTCATATTGTTTGAAAATTTTACTTCCCATTCGTTCATAAAAGTGATTTTATTAAATTTGTCTCCGGAAACATCGTTACGTGTTTATTTCCCGCTTGCGCTGAACAATTTTAATCACATTCTCAGATTTTGAACACAATTTCACGCAAATATATTACCTCTTAAAAGGGGAAATTAATTCATATTTTCGGCTCTTAAATATTTTCAATAAAGTAGATGAGATATGAATATGTACCTGAACTGTAACCTGTAATCTGTCTGTCTCTATCAGAAAAGCGTGGATGCTAGTTTTTTTGTCATCATATTATAATGTAACTTTGTTTGGCGACTTTACTTTTAATTTGTAATTTCACAACAATACACAATTTTATTAAAATTGTCCCAAATATCAAGGATAATTATTAAAGTTTATAATCTATTCCTCATTGCATCAAGAAGGTAAGATGCCTGATCTTTTATGGATACAGTATTATTTGTTCTAACGTTATCAGGTTAAGTAACTATTTGAAAATTTCCCAATTTTATTAAATATATCGCAACGTGCGAGTACACGCTATTCCGATCCACAAATATAGTTAAGTGCTTATTTCCCGCTCGCGCTGAACAATTTGAATCACATTTAACCCATTTCCAGATTTTGAGAACAAGGTAATGAGAATGTAATGGCTTTTAAAACGAGATTTCATTTAATATCTGTAGCATTCAGGTATTTTCAATGAGTTCAGTGTAAAAATAGATGGATTACTACGCACTTTTGACCACTTGCGTAAGTGTGAGAGTGGTCAAAACCGTGTTTTTATGTTCTTTTTGTGTTATTTTTAGAAATATGTGTTTACAACCATTAAGGCCACCAGTGGCTTATCTGAAATCTCTGAAGTCATAAATACACACACACACACACACATCTTCACGCCAAATCCCTAACAGGGTAGGCAGAGAGTATCGCGTGCCAAATGGCACAATTCTGACATACTTGCCTAGCTTCTTCCACTTTTATAACATCATGAAGACAGAAATAGTAACACATTTGTGAACAGCACTTCAAATAGGGCTAATGCGCTATTTCTCAATTTTAGAATACTTACTGTGTAATTTATCTATAACATGCTCGTGAATACGCAGTGCTGGCAGCTAACTTTTGAATCAAACTTCTTCTCACTTTAGTCGTCGGGAAATCGGCTCTGGTCTCGCTGATCTACATTCGTCTTATTCATTGATTTGATGCGCTTTAGAGAGCCTACTTTGTATATCGGTGCGTACATACAACATCGATGCGTTGTTACCCCTGAGGACTAACATGGTTGCCTCGTGTATAAGTATAGTATATGTATTGGGAATGTTATAAAGGGCAAGTCTTTTAAGACAGAGTGTAGTGGGGCCACTAGTACTGGCAACCCATCTGTGGCCGCGGTCAATCTAAGATAGGTACGTTTAAAGCTTATTTGTGTTGATTACAAATGTCCATAGACCACATATCATTAGCCCTATAATATATAAAAAGCTATTTTATCGTGTAAATTATCGTGTAATTTATTGTGTAAATTAATTTCAGTTTTATACTTTAAGGTTTTATACCTTAAGAAATTACGACGAAGAAACTATTATTTCATGAAATTTTTGTCATTCTCATTATTTGTTTTATTATAATTAACTTTATCGACTGATTTATAGCATTGTTTATCGTTGTAACGAAAGAGACATTATTTACAGTTAATTTAATTGAAAATTAACTATAACACACATCTGATACGTTATAACGATATAAACCTAACATTAATACTAAAATGTTGTGTTGTAATATGTAAAGGATTAAACACAGAGATGAAGAAGTCAGAAAACGTGAGCTTGACGGAGAATAAGTAAGATGACAAAAGAAGTAACGGGTAGAAGTGACACGGGAATTAATTAAAGGATTTGCTTAAACATTTATCTGTTTTTAATTCTGATATTTGATTTTAGTTTAAAGAAAAGATGTGTGTGTTAAATGAATAATTCAAAAAATTAATTCCTTGTTTACAAATGCAATTCTTTAATATAATTCTTCACACATGTGTCGACTTATGAATTGTATGAAAATTTAACTTTAATTTAGGAGTTAATTGAAATTTAACTCCTAAATATTGTTAATTTATTTAATTATACCTCCTATAATACTTATTTCAAAACGAAAGGAACTTCGTTCCAATCGGGTGTTCCAAATCAATAGAAAAAACATGTGTTGTGAATATTGAATTGAAAATATTAATTCCTCGTTTACTTATGTAACTCTATTAATAATTTTGCATTTATGTGTCGAAATATTAATTGTAAAAAATCAGAAGTTATTGTCTCAAATATGTTCTCAGGGAGTATTGATTAAAACACAATATTACTAATACATATGTTTATTAAATTACTGGATTATATCCGAATATTATACATATTACAGTTCTTACTAGATATATAAAGGAACAGACATATATATTTTGTTGATCAATATACATATTTCCAACTTCTTTTTATGAAGATTTATTCCTAATCAACCTTATATGTAAAGACAAGTCGAAATCGTTTCGTATAAAATCGTAACCATATTTTTACAAAAAAAGCCGTAGTAAGTACATTTTTTCCGTTTGTTTCTACTTTATTTACGTTGTTTATAGACAGCAAACTGAATGGAAGCAAATCATATTTTTAAATAATTAAACTGAAAACCCAAAAGACTCAAGTCAAAAATTATTATAATTATTGCAAAAAAGTTTTTTAGATCTTTACACTTCAGTTAGCATTAAAGGTATAGGTAAAATTATCAAAAAATGAGCTAAAAAGTAACTCCAGTAAAGAATTCATGTACTTACTAGTAATGAACCTGTATTTATAGTTACAATTTTATTTCTATGACATACATTACCAAGCGCAGTATACGTCTTAATTGGACGGGATCGTACTAGTAAATGATCTTTGACAGGTTGATGACAATTAATTAAGTGCCAGAAGGGCACTTCATTAAAGTTATATCATTAAAGGACATCCTTAGGGCAAATCATTAGGTTACATCATTAAGGGACATCACGAGGGAATATCGTAAAAATACATCATTAAGAGACATCCTTAGGAGAAATCATTAGGTTATATCATTAAGGGATATCGTTAGGGATCATCATCAGAAAACATCATCAAGTGACATCCTTTGGGGAAATCATTAAGTTACATCCCAAATGGATATCATTGAGTTACATCTTTAAGGGACATCGTATGGGAATATTATTACAATACATCACTAAGAGTTATCATTAACAAAACATCATATGATAGATTATATGATTAGGGAACATCATTAATGTTACTTCATTAGGGATACATCATTAACTGACATTATTACAATTAAGCACGCATTGGTACGATCATAGTTTATACAATTAGCGTTATAGCGATTTGTTTACTCACTAACGACACAATAAATTCGAATCAAGATCCCGCCTCAAATATTATGAACGGGATACATTATTTTTAATCTACCATCTCATCAACTATACAATTTCGTATTTTTACATTTCAATTGCGTTACATTTTACATCATCGTTAATTGGTACCTATTAAATACTCATTTCAACAATATGTTGTTTTCGCCATCATACTGATGTTTACAAATTACGTTTTTCTTACATTTTTTACATCGTATTATTATAAATTACATTTACAAACTTCATTCCTGAAACGAAATCGACTTTACTTTACGTTGTAGATACATGTAGATATTACATAATATATAAAAAGGATACAATATTTTATGACTACGATCTATTGCTATCCACTTATTCCTACACATACAGTTCAGTATAAAACTCTACCGATTATGATAGACAAGGTAAACGCAATACTATGCATAATGGTTAGCAAAAATACGATCTTAACATCAGTGTGTAACTTATATGTATGGAAATAATACTTTTAATTTGATGGAGAAACCCTGACCATTTTAGGAGCTCGTTAATGTAGACGCTACATTTCTCAAACCGTGGTGAATCGCTTTTGGTAGATGTTTCCAATATATACTTAGTATTAAAGCGTCTTAGAATTTAAATCTATTAACCTTTTCAAGCTGTAAGTGAAATTTTGAAGATTTCGTAATACTAAGTTTGGTGTTCAAAACAGTCAAAACGGACTGAGAAACCGAAATCACCGGATGACTTAGGTATATATCGATGTTTGTTATGATATTACGAGTAATTATGTATTATTTACTTTAATATATAAGTTACAGTAGATGTTTGCGTATTGTATTGCTGGATGTATTTTAATCGAGTATCGAGTGTATTTTGTATCGAGTAATCGGTTCCAGTGCTCGATTATCATTCGATTTAGTTATCGTCTGTGTATATCGTAACAAATAGAGTTTTATAATATACTCGAGAAGGTTAGTACATTTATGCAACCAAAGCGCAGCGACATTAAATGGGTTCAGTATAGGAACAGTTCATCCAACAACATCGATTTAATGACTTTAGGGGATTATCTGTTTTGTGGCTGTTAACACGACGATGGCGTCATTTGAGACGGTTGTAGAAGTTGGAGCGTGATATTTTGTGCAGAGATAACCAACAAACATATGATGATAAGTCGCAATGGACCTCTAAGTAGTAGTAGACTGGTAGTCAAGGAAACTAAAGTTCGTATATGAATGCATTGCTGCCTCTAGAGCTAAGATTGGATCGATAAGTATTAGCCAGCAATAACAGATCTCCAACCGAAATACACGAACTTTTACATATTAATATGGCAGCTGATTCTCTCTGTTCGAACGAAGTCCGATCGCATTACTTAAGACTTTTGCCCGATACTATTCGTGCTTATGTGCAAATGCTGCTTGGGACGAAACCTTATCTCTCAAGATGAAACTAGCGAATAGGTACTGTTGACCCTTCTATTGCCTTCCATTATTCCATTGCATTCCCAGCACGTCCAAAATGTAAACTTTAACTGTGCAACGAATATTTAGCATTAGCACTTAGCATAGCATTAGATGTTATATGCATATCTAGATTATACGTACACGGGTGATTGAAAATGTCTGTCCAAATGGACACGGTGTTAAGGACAACAGTTATTTTACGGAGAAATAGCCACAAACAAGCTGTATCCTAACTTTAATCGCGTTTTTGGACTTGACCTTTACCTTCATGTGTCTTATCTGTGAGAATTTTAACCGCCCATAGTGTTAACAGTCACTCAACAAAAGTGCATACAAGAAGTGAAGCTAGCAAATAATACGCAGTACACAAATTACAAAAAGTATATTATATTTGGACAGTCAGTTAAATAGGTGGACACGCTCGTTGACCAGTGACTGTCTTCATGACTGCGTTCAAACAACCACTTACCATCTACATAGTTTAGTGGTGAAGTGTAGTGAGGAAATTGACATGAATATTTTAATATTAAATTCGGGATAAGGGACATGACACCTGATGGAATATAGTCATTGCCCGCTCAAAGCTGCAAAACGGAGAAGCTATGTAGCTCTACGGGTCTTTATTTAGTATTAATAATTTAGATAAATAATAAAATTAATAATTTTATTTTAAACAATATTAACGCAGGGTAAAGTAATGAATAATTAATTAAAAAACTAATATTAATAAATGGACGCATGTCGCACACCGTAATTGTCAATATGAAGTTTTGGTTAGTTTTAAAAAGTGGGAGTATTGAACGCAGCCATGTTAATGTAGTGCGTTATACAATGTATTATTTAGTAATTGTAAGTAAGGAAGTATTAGTCAACTGTATCATGAGGCGGTAGCTACAATGATAAAGTAATAACGAATGCAATTTTTTCCGAAGGTTGAAATCGTTGAGTGTAGCCGTGGCCTAAGTTTCGTTTAGATTTTTTATTGCAGTTATGGTTCTTTAATAACAAAGTTTGACGTCACTACTGGCGAAGATGTTTTATCGCCCGAGCTTTACATTTATCATAACACATAGAAAAAAAGGACACACACAATAATAATAAATTAATAAATAAAAACACAAGCAAAAACACACACTTTGAATAAAATATGAATGAAATAATTTAATAACTTAAAATTATTTATTAAATAACTTAATATTAAGTTTTATAAAATTAAATGCTGTAAACGTAATCATTATAATACTGTGCGTTTAAATTAAGCAAATAAATGGAATGAACGTAATCTAATAATAATTAATGCTCACGTAATAAATATTCAAAATTAATTTAAATAATTTCGAATCAAAATACTATTCTAATATTACTTCACTCCAGATGTTACATTTTTCAACATTAACTCAAACCTTTTATCTATCGAATGGCTCAATCCACTAAATGTACCCAAATTCCTGCAAAGCCATATTTCTACTATTCATATTCCCCAAATAGCAATTTTTACAAAATTTTCTGCATCAAATCACATTCCCTCTCAATATTAATGCTTACATTACGATTAAGTTTATCAGTACGTATTAATTACAAGACTTACAATCTTCGTTAGCACTCCAAAAATTACAAATAAATGAAATTTTTGATATATTTTCAATCAGTTTCCTTTCGTCAAATAAGATATGTCATTATATCACATTCTGCAAAAATAATCAATTCAAACGGCTTAAATAATTCATAAAATACATACTTAGCGATTATATATATATACGAGTATATGATAATAGCTGACTAATTTTAAAGACCGACATGTAAAATAATTCGTTTGACGAAAATTTATAAGTTAGGGCCTTAAGTTTTAATTTATTTAACAAGATCTTAATCATATTAAAAAATTCGGAACCAAATTTTAAAATAATAAATATGTTACTTACTAACTATTTTTACATTGGTAAATTAAGCGAGATAAATAATATTTACATCCTTCCTACAAAAATAATTTTGGAAAATATTTTTAGAAGTTAATTTACGATAACGGAAAATACAAAGCCAATTTTGTAAAAGTAGATATACAAGTTTGTTCGCGTCAATAATCGTAATGTAGCAAATATTTCTTTTACCTTTCAAAATTGTCGGGTACTTCCCACCCAAAAACAGAGACTGATTTCTGATCACTGGGACATTTCATGATTTTAATGTATCGTATCAGTACCTTTCAATACTGTACGTAATGATACTTGTTATTCGTATATTTACAATTATATGTTATAAAACATCTTTGCGATAGTATGTGTATATCGCGTATCAAAAAAGAATGAAATGGATGCCGCGTTCCCTTCGCCACTTCAGTAAGAATATGCGAAGGCCAATAAAATTTGATGTTACAATGTTGGTGATTC
>DWNR01004545.1:0-10800 GCA_018250455.1 Polygonus leo
TTGTACAAAACTAAGGGTTTCGGACGTACAGTGACCCTACTGTAACGGACAGATGGACCGCAACGGAGTCTTAGTAAGAGGTCCATTTGGCATCCCTATGAAATGGAGTATTAATTAGGTATGGTTGGTTGTAACAAAAACAAAGTTATAATTATTTTTATTTATTTGATATAAAATTAGAAGCAACCATTATTACAGCATAATCATGTTGTATTTAGTTACATAATAATAACTAGCTTATGATTTACGTTTTGCTAGTGACAAAACGGTTATAAACGTAACATGGTACCTACTAATAATTAATAATATGAATAAAATATGAATTTGGATAAAAGATATAAAAATTCAACCAAAGGCAAGTTCTACATGATAACCAATTTATGGACAATTCATATTATTCGTAGTTTACATTTAACAGGTAGAATAAGGAGGCCACAGTTATTGATGAGCAGACCTGCATTACTTACTAAGCTTTAGGCTCTGCTGTAACTCACAAATGGAATATTTTGTGAATAAAATTCTTCAACATTGAGTTATTCACCTAACTTAATATGTTAACAACAAAATATTCAACATTGTTACATATTGTAATTTTCCTTCACATATTATTAAAAGATTTCCGCTGTTACTGTTATATTATCTACTTACACCTAATATTTTAAAGTTCAAATATATACAAAAATATTTAGTTTTACATTAAAAAAAAGTGTAGGGCCCAAAGGAAAGGTTTAAAGTTTGAATTTCTATTGTAAAACAGTATAACCGAAAATTTTAAAATGAGAAACCGAATCAATGATTTTAAATTTTTGTTATTTTTAGTGAGGCTCATTTCAGGCATTATAAAAAACTTAACAAATTGAATCATTGCATGGTTATTATAATACTTATAGTATTAGATGAGTCAACACTAAGCTAAATACCCAGAATATTGTAAGGAAGGCAATACCAATCATGTCAGTAACAATAATATTGATTTCTGATTGTCTGTAATAATAGTAAAAATAAAATTGTCCAAAACTCAATGTTGATGGATATTGACCCTTAAACTCTTTGTATAATATGAATTTAACACCAATTTTTACTATTACATTATTAATCTACTGGTACACTGAAATAGGTATTGACTTCATAGGAAAATTTTGACAAATACAGTCAACATTTGAATTTTCAAATATCCTTTGCCATTCTAACAAAAATGGAAGGCACCAAAATGTTGGCTCACATATAAATTGAATTGAAATTAATAGTTTTACTTGTAAGTTCAAATCACATTATAATATACTGTATGTTTTTCTAAGTTGCTTTATAGAATAACAAAAAATATTTTATTAAATATACAAGATTTAACATAGGCCACAATTTAGAAAAGATGACAGTTTTGGTATATAAGTGCCCCCAGCCAGAATATGTTTTGATTTATATGTTTTCAAAGAACATCCTTCCACCACATAAAACATACAATCAAATTTTGCCCTTAAAATATTATAGAATATAATTATAATGTATGGAATTGATAAAAACAAGCCTAATGGTCTTGCTTAAGGAATATTGGACTGGAGGTCAGTATTCAACATTTTCTGTATATCTTATAATAAATTCAACCCATATGAATCAACCTCCATACAAATGCATTTGATATTTTTGAATGTTTCAACCCAAACTAGAAGCCGAATGTAATCTTCACATTTTATATATTTTAAGATGTATATATTTTATTCAAATGCTGTTCTAGAAGAAACTCAATAACAAATATGAGCAAATTGTACTTTATGATAGACAAACATGTTTCCTAGCAATGAGTCATAGTGATTTATCAACATACTAATACAATGGTGCAGAATTTAACACAGCTTGCATTTTAACATGAAACTAAACACTAAAATAAATGTATGTAACTATTACTCCTATACATTTATACATAACCGTAAATATACCAAAGTAAATGTTACTTATAAATAGTGTTATACTCAATTGCATTAATTGTATATAAAAATGAGAATAGTACTAGAATATTGCCATTATTGGAGGATGCAACTTGAAGCCTAGCAAGCACAGTTGTCTCCGTCCCTGTTGCGGCCGTTGTCATTGGCATTTAGCTTGATCTGGTCCGGGAACTCATTGTACAGCTCCGCTTCTGTCTCCTGCGCCAGTGCATTACGCGCTATAGTTTGGAATGCTAGTTCTACATTCACAGCCTCTTTGGCACTGGTTTCAAAATACGGGATATCATTTTTACTCTGACACCACTGCTGCGCACGTTTCACGGACACGGCGCGGTTGTCCAGATCCACTTTATTGCCTAGTATGACGAAAGGGAAGTTCTCAGGGTCACGAGGCGAAGCTTGTATCAAAAATTCATCTCTCCAACTCTCCAAGGACTTGAACGTGTTGGGGGCAGTTACGTCGAACACTAATACGCAGCAATCCGCCCCGCGGTAGAACGCCACTCCCAGTGATTGGAACCGTTCTTGGCCCGCTGTATCCCAAATCTGCATTGTGACAATTCTGTCGTCGACGATTACCTCTTTCGTGAGAAAATCTGCGCCTATTGTCGCCTTGTACTGGTTGGAAAATTTTTTGTTGACAAATTGGTTCATCAGCGATGTTTTGCCCACACCGCTGTCGCCCAGGATGATCACTTTCAAAAGAACCTTTTTTCTTGAAGACATTTTGCACAAAAATTTACCTGAATTAGAAAAACACACAAATAATAATCACTCTTTGTCCGTTCTTTTCTTTTGACATAAAACGAAATTGATAAATGCGTCACCTGTTGGCAGTGTTGCCACAAGCGAAAACTTATAAGCAAAGAACTCTTATAACAAATAGTTGATGTCTTTTAAACCATAGTAAAATAATAAGAATTATTTAATATAAATTGTTTGTTCAGTTTATCCGGACTGTACGGGGATTCGTATAATTCACAGACTACTTTATTATATATAGTTCAACAGAGGGGTACTAACAGCAATCCTATAATAGTTCAAACTGTGGTAAGCATGTTTAGTTAGACTTTGTTAAAATAATATAGCGTTGGTTTCTAAAAATTCTAATTCGCCGTCTAATTTGTATTATACTATTGTTATATTTCTACAATATTATATAAGTTGCAAAGGAAGCTGTTGTGCACCTAATGATAAGTGGTCACTACCACCTATGACTATTTTTTTTAAATTAACCGAAAATAAAACTGAAGTCCTAGTTGATACTGTTTGAAATTTCACCTCGTATTGATGTCTGAAATGCGCTTTTCCAACATAAACTGGGATGTTAAAAATACGATTTACTCATTCCACTGTCGGTAGTTAGTGGGTTATAAATGGGTTATCCATTATTTTACGAGGGCAATCTACTGTATTGTATTTCTGTGTACATCACTATTTGCTAGTTAGTCTGTGGCTATGTTTCATCTGTGTCATAGATAATATGTGCTGATTTCCGCAGATTTCCGTGTGTTTCATGAAATACAGCTTTTTCGCTTTTTCAATTAATTTTTATGTTCCAATTTCCAGTTATTTAAAACTCATAAAATGAGACAATAAGTAATGTCCGATATATACGAATCCTAATTATTGAGTGTGTTGAACCCAACGACGACAGGTGAGGCTAAAACGAATTCGTATTAGAACATTATCCGTTACCTACCAAAACTAAGTTTGTTATAACTTTCGTTAATTTTTAGAATGGAGAATAATTTGAGTCGTAGTGGGAGCCGATCGAGTTCAGTATGCGAACTCGAAAAGGACTTAAGCGATATGGAAATTATGAAATCTAGGACGAATCGGCGCAACGTAATGGGTCGAACACAACCTGCGAGGAAAGCAAAACGGATTCGATTTTTTCGAAATGGTGATAAATTTTATTCAGGAGTAATAATCCCAGTCTTGCCAGAACGATACAGGTGAGCCTAAAATTCATTATCTGAAGTACGAAAAATCCAATACGAAAATGTTCCAGTCACTTTCACTTTCATTGGTTTTTATTTCCTCTACAAAGTTTCAAACAATTGATTGTGTTGTGGGCGCGCGTTATGCATCGCTACGTACATGTTGTATTCAGTTTCAGCTAAAGATAACGATTAGATTATTTTAACATAGATTCACTTGATGCATCATTGAAATTTATCTTTATCTTTTTTCATGTGTTTGTATTATTATATATCCAACAAATATGAATATAGTATCCCAACTTATAAACACAGTTTTATTAATTAAATTAAATTAATGTTTTATTCATTGATAATATTTTTGTTTACATACTTTTATGATTAAATAAACTGTAAACAAAAACTATTCTATTTTGTCTAACCCAATGAAAATCAGTGTAACAATATTTAGTAAACATTAGAATGTTGCATTATGCCATATGGCCAATTTGTGTAGGATGTTTGGACATAGTACAAAATTGAAAGTTCAAATGATTTACTATAGTTAACCATCTCTATTATATAACATTATGCATGCACCTATAGATATTACTATCGAAAACCATTACAATATTAATAGGAACTAATAGTTATGTCTAACATTTAGAAATATTTGCATTTTCGAAACCTATGACATATATTCAAATTCAAAACTTACACTCAAGAAAAAATGTCAGCATTACCATTGCCAGGCCTTTCATGAGAAGGAAAAGAAAATTTTACCAGAGTGGGTATTCAACTTGCCTGTAAAGCAAATTCCTTCTAAACATATTGTGTAGATTTATATGACTCAACTGGATTAAACTATGACTCGACAAAGGTATTTCCTTAAATACATCTGTAAGTTCATGTAAGAGCTGAAATTAAAAGCTGTTATTCATAAAAATAATAATATTTTTTTCTATTTTCCTTGTATCTCATTACTAAGAACATGATCGATTACAAAAATCATAAAAATCCTATAAATAAACCTATACCTTAGGATTAATTCAGGCAAGCAAATTTTGGTATTGAAGCAAATGTTAATGTAATTTTTTTTTTCTTTTGCATTACATTCATTATAACATGCAAAAATATCGGGAACCTATTACAAAGGCTTCAATAATTATCCATCCATTGAACTGTAATAGGGCAGTATCCTTTTAACCATAAAAATTTGTGTGACCCTTTTCACTTGTAGGGTATTTTATATTTTACATAATAGTGCTTATATTTCAGATCCTTTGATAGTTTGACTGCAGATCTGACCAGAGTTTTAGTAGATAATGTAACTTTGCCCAGTGGTGTGAGGACAATATATTCCCTGGAGGGTAGAAAAGTGAGTATGAATGCTTATGAGGGTATTAGAACATTTTGTGTGGCATATGTACAAATCAATTTTGTTTGTACAGATAGGAAAACTAGATGATTTAGAGGATGGACAATCATATGTGTGTAGTGGTTTTGGTGAACCATTCAAACGTTTAGATTACGAAGCCAGTGCTGTAACACCACAGTCCTTCAGGCTAAGCGGTCCCGAGTCCCTCAGTGATAGTGCAAGTCCATCCCCAGCGAGAGCTAACAATAGACTGTCCCGATATTTGCAGGTAAGTCTTCTTTTTTTGTATTAAAATATCATCAAAACATATGTATGAATATGTAAAATTAGGCAAAAATTAGAACTTAGGGTTGTCAATTTCGCCAAGAATAGAAATGAGATCTAAATAACAGCTGTATTTTTCTACAGCATAATAAATAATTACTATAACCTTACAGTCAGAATCTTCTTACAATTCATATAAAATAAAATTTGATATGATCTTTGATACTGAGCAAGTTTCACATGTTTAAAGTCATGATTTATGATGAAATTATAGGTTTAATAGTTATAGAGTTATAGGGAGGGTCAAAAATAGCTTTATATGATTTGTGTAACAATTAATTTCAATTAGCAACATTTAGCAACTTGAAAAAAAATTAGATTTGGCAATGATGGCAGGGCAATGAACTTATGAATTCCAGTTATGTTGTGTTGACTTAATCTTTTACCAATCAAACATAACTCCTTTTCTGATTAATGTTTCTCATTTAATATCATCGAAAATCTACCGGCAATGTGTAGTAGTAAAGAATCTAGCAGTTAATGTAACGTTTCAGATGTATTTATTTACGTTAGTTATGTAATTTAAATGTAGAATTTTAAATATTTGATATAACTTGTCGTTTAAATTTACAGTTGGATAGTAAATTTAAAATAATGGCGTATAATTAGCTCGCTAAGGCTTTACATAAAAGAAAGGCTACATATACAAGTTATTTTGAGTTATATGCACACGACGCCCGAAAAATCGAACTTATTGGTTATACTTGTATGCTGCGAACTTGACCGCACAAAACGTTATTTGTTTGTGTTGGGCTTACCTATTCACTATAATATAAATTACTAGTTTTTGCCAGCAACTTAGTCCGCATGGAAGTCGAAAACCCCTTGTGGGTAGAATTTCGAAAAATCCTTACTTAGTGCTCACTTAGATCAAAAAAGGAGCCCCTGCACCAAATTTCTACGTACAGTAGTTTTGGCTGTGCGTTGATATGTCAGTCAGTTAATCAGTTTTGCCTTTTATATATATAGATTATTATAAGGTCGTAATGCAAGCTATCATTCACCAAGAGATCAATGCAAAATCTTATCTAGCGATTCTTGTTCCGTGTGGTCTTAAAATGCCCCTATAATAAACGTTATCAGTGAAAAGCAATAGTATGTTGTAGGTAATATAAAACTCGGCCAATCATACGATCTGTGATGTACGTATAATGTATGAACGGTATTCCTAATTCGCGCCATTTAACTCCGGAGTTTCGCTTCAGTGAAAATAGGTCAAGGCGACTGTTTCCGACAAAACTTTATAATTTGAGCTAAATTAAACCTGCCATTAATTTGTGCATCTTTGTATAATTTCTCATGATTAATTTAGTGAGTACATGGATTTACGTAAAACTATACACGTAAAAAGTTTTTCGCAGATTTTTCACACCTTGATTCGGGTATATTATTTCTTATATACTCTCCCATATATCATATTTATTTTGCTTACTATGTTGTTACTAACCATAAAATTCAGTTGTAAAGTCTTTGTAACTTTTTGCAGACAAATGGTAGTGCTACTACCGGCAACGGGTCGCCGAGAGTGAGTCCCGCTGGAGACAATGTGGTCCGACCACGCATAGTTACTATTATTAGGAATGGCGTAAAACCACGCAAGGTAATTAACATACATTTGGAAATTTAGAATTCTCTTCTATTGTTCATATTGATTTCAGACTGTCTTCGCAACATAAGTATAACTATTATTATCAGTACAAGTAGTGTCTTTGTGCTGGTCACAGTGAGATTTACTCTCACAATGAGACGAGTTTAGACCAGTGTTAGTGTGCATATTCGGTTTGGAGTACGGAAGCAGTATTCTTTTTTGGTACACATTTATTTTTAATATTAGAATCACATGATTTTTGACGTATTTAAGCCGGCTTTGACGTCCATTTTCACCATGCAGTAGAAATTTTTAGGGCGTTAGGGAGTTCATTACCACCTACTAGCGATGTCTGTTATATCAGTTACGCGGGTAAGGGGAATATAAACGGGCGAAGTAGCGAAGGGAAGCTCATAGAATAATAAAAGAGAGAACGTTTATTCTATTAGTATTCAATAAGAATCACAGAGTAAGTATAAGGGTCACTAGTGCATCGCAAAACGTTTTCATACAATATGAGTCACGGAGAATGTTCTATTCAATAGCATTGTTCAGTAACTTTTAGTTTCGCTACCGGTCGCAATGAGTAATGTGTACAATTTCTTGGAGCGCCCTTAGATTGTTTTTAAATACGCCATCGATATCGTTACGGAGCTATATCAATAAATATAAAATTTAAACTGTTTGTTCTACCGCGTTATTAGTCTTTCAATAAATAGGTTTATAAATTATATTACAAGAGGTCATTAATATTTTAATAAACAACGGGCGAAACTACGTACGTACGTACCGTTACGGGACTTATGATGCTGCATCGGCAGATATCGTTGCGGATTGCATATAAAGTACAAAGCAATAATCTAATATCTTACTTTATTATAAATGGCGCTTAGAATGTGTGATGGCCCTTGTTGGTACTATCGTAAGAGAGTAGGCAACTAGTAGAAGTAAAGTAGGCACTAGACCATATTTTGAACAAACGCCCTGTTGTCTAAGAACATATTTTCAGTTTTTACTTGGTAGTGGCATGTTTAGCTCTCTTTGCAATCATTGATATTACTGCAAATCTCAATTTCCAATGATACTTCGTCTTAGTAATTGTATCAAAACAAGCATAATTCTCCGAATGTTATAAATTTTGTCAGTGTGAGGTAATTAACGTAAACAATCGTAATCTAACTGTTGCGACTAGGTAATCGTTCGCGTTCACACAAAAGAAGGAAGAGAGATCGCAGCGTACGATTAGTTACGATTCTATTCAATTTTGATTACGCGAATAAGGGCTCGAGGCTGGAATACAAGGTCTTTGACACATAGCCACACACCGCCAGGTGGGAGAACTCATGTAGTTCAAGCGGGGAGGTACCACCGCCACCCTCATAATCCTCCATGAAGCAGTTTATTGTGTTTCGGTTTGGATAGGCGTGTTTGCCAACTATACTTACAAACGAGGCGAACATCTTAGTCCTAGAGGATAGCAACGTATCTGTGATCAAACTTAGGTATATCAAGCAGGTTCTACTCCAATGGAAAATAGAAGAGAGAGAGAGATATGGGTAAACGGCCATTAATACTCTAACAGTCACATATCTAATTCTCGTTCTGTTAGCGGGTATTGTATGTTAGATATACTATCCTTTAAAGTATCAAAATTTTATTTAATGACCTGATTCCGAACAAAATTTATCACACTTTAAAAACAAATTAAACCAGAGAAAATAGTAGCGAGCAAAGTTGGCCTACCAGAATCCTACTTTATTCAAAATGAAAATATTTTTTTATATGGTTTCGTACATTTAGGTAATATTTGAATCACATTGATCTATTTTCAAATTCGGAAATAGACCGATGTGATTCGACATTGATCTATTTATTTTCATACGAAACAACATAGGTATGCAGGCTGCTATTGAACAAGCGCAATAGTCCGACCCTGGAGCATGCGTTGGCCGCCATCACAGAGTGCATCAAACTAGACACGGGTTGTGTACGCAAAGTGTTCACGCAATCCGGAAACCCAGTGACCGCTCTTCATCAGTTCTTCGACGATGAGGACGTTTTCTTCGCGTACGGGAATGAAAGGTAATACGGTGAGCTTTTCTTGTTATTAGTAAATGTGTTAGTTTCATGCTAGTGCTATATTTACGAACAAGGCGAACGTCACTAAGACGTTCGCCTTGTTCGTAACGTTCCCTCTGGGGTAGCAACGCACCTGTGGTCTACCTCAGGCACGAGTTAATCGGAATCGAAACTTTGGAATGATTACTTATGTCCATGGGCGGCAGTGACCATTTATCGTCAGGTGGACTGCATGCTCGTTTGCTACTGTCGTTCGTTAAAAAATGTATTTCGAAAAAAAAAACAATTATTATTTTCTTATTGCTACACAGTGAATTACAATTAAAGTATGTAATTTATACAATAAAACTAATCAAAGTATTAATTATAGAAAGTTAATGCTGTATTTGTCGCAATATCATCAACAATTTAGCCTCATTTTAGCAACAGACTGGCTTAAGAGATTGCAGTTTCAAACTTTCTACTGCAAGATCATACCTACTTTAATTAGACGGCTCTAACTGCTAAAATCTTTACAGAGTTAACCAAGAAGACTTTGAACTAGAATTTGAAGAGAGTAAAGCTGTCTTACAATGCCGAAAAACACCGATAACGAGAAACTCAAGGTAACCGCTCTGTGCCATATATTCCGTATATCGAGCAACTCACGCTTTTACACAATATTACTAGTATATATGGTTCATTATTATTTTCTGTCTGTATTAAGGATTATTTTTCACTTTTTGGTTTGATGTGCTTTAAAGCGTGTTTTGCATGCCTTTTTTTAGTTGCAGTTTTATTTTAAACTATATTTATTTTTCATATTTTTTGGTTCGATTCATTGTTGAAAATAAAAAAAACACTCAAGTATCCTAATCAGGACAATGAGATAATCTCATGAAATTATTGTATTGTCACCGATCCTTGATAAGAGTTTGAATTAAATCTGTCCGTTTAAATGGGGTCGTTACATATATACAAATACATATATACATATACAAATACAAATACACTTCTGAAGCTAATAAAAGCGTGTTAAATATGTAATTTGTCACTGAAGTATCAATGCAAGTCAATCAAGTGTTAATCTATTTTCTAAGGATCGAATACAAAGGAGTTATAATAGCGGTTCTATCGAGTAATGACTTACATAACACCGGTGTCGGTATCAGGAAAAACCGCAAAACATCTTCAACGCGCGTAGTTTGTCTAGCATGTTGCAATATATAATTTTATTTATATTGCAATGTAAATAACTCGTAATCGCACTATTCTGTACGATAACCAAAATAACAAGGATTAAGACAAAATTTCTCAAAACTAATTTCTTCCGCAACTTTAAACTATTTTATTTTGTATGACCCGTCAGATTTTCCCCTCCAGACTTTCTTTCATTATCTTTTGAGCATGTGTCCTAAAAATGAAAACACCCTTGACGCTATACCCCACACCATGTATTGGCCTAGGGCTTAGAACATTGAGCCCCAAATTGACTGATTTTATTTTATTTTTTTATTTTATTTTATAATTTGGTTCACAAATGGAATGCAACACTTAATCATACATGACTGAGCTAACTTAAATAAC
>DWNR01004546.1:0-10799 GCA_018250455.1 Polygonus leo
GGGACCTTCAACCTGGTGCGCTATAACATGGGGTTCTTCAAAAAAGGCGCGAAAAGAGCTGTCCTCCAAAGTAGGCGACGCATTGGCGGTCCCTCTCGTACTGCAAATGTCCATAGGCGACGATGACTACTTACCATCAGGTAAGTAGGTAGGTATAAAAAACGCGATAATCTTAGTCATCGATTTTTTTCATTTTCATTATTATTTAGGCAACGCATATATAGTCAACCTCAGGTACAATCGTACTCAATCGTACTTGTACAATAAAAAATAAATCATAAAGCAGAAAGTATGCTTATTATAATTTCTGCCTCGTAGCAGTCCCATTAATTGCTACAGATATTAACTAATTTTGTCAAATGTTTCCTCTTAGAGCGTATAAATGTTAAAAAATGGTCTGAAAGAAAGATAGAAGCTACTAAATAACTTACTTACAAAAAATCAACTTAATAAAGTTTGAGTATGTTTTGTAATTCAACAAATTAATGCAATTTGGTATCACAATGGATAGCTGAATTATTTGGGATATCATAAAAATAATGGGAGCAATAAAATTCGGCAATCTGCGATTACTGTATTTCAAAAACGTAATAAGGGTGTAAAATTTTTAATTTTTTTGAAAATAGTTTATATCTCAAAGTCCACTTAGCCGATTTTTTTTTTCTTGACAGACCAAACGCCAACCTCCAATTCACTGATTATCGTTGAATTTTGGGACACCCTGTATGAATAATACCACAGAGACTTAGACCATACGCACTTTTAAAATTCGACGTGCTCGAGTATATCCATGTGATTATTTTTACCATTCTTGAATTCCTGCAGAAGGTCCGCTCCACCCACCAATAAAATTGTAGGTATGTCGTATGATTTTTTTTTCCTTCTATCATATAATCTCCAAAATACAATAGGTCCCCATTTAGCATCATGGATTCTCCCACTACTGGGCTTGGGTCTCCTTTCATAATGAGCAGGACTTAGGCGGCAGTCCACCGCGCTGTCAGCTTCACACACCTTTGTCTGTTTTTTAAAAGACCGTTTGTAAATTTCTTCAAGATTTTTCCGAAATTTATAATTGAATTATATAACAGCGTAAAGTTAAAAGTCAGAGGTGAAGCGTGCCTGAGAGTCGAACCCGGATGACACGCGTAAGAGGTCGAACTCTTAACCTCTAGGCCACTTCACCTTGTATTACTCTTCCACTGAAATCATATCGAAACACCTATTTAAAACTGTTTTTGTTTTCGACTGTACTCAATTAGCACTACTCATATACATTTTAAGCCTTTTGATACCGGCTTAATGGCTTTAAAATAATTAATTTTAATTTACCTAAGTATTATACCGTTACTGAGTCTGCATTTGTAATGTATGTTGGATTAATTACCTATTTACAACGAATGACCGCTTTTATAAAATCATTTTTTATCTGCAACAAAAAACGAACGTTACGATTACGATAATTAATCAACGACAATAAAGTTTGTGCTGAAGTGTCTGGAGAAACGATTTTTAGATACGTTAGGTTTTTACGTTATGGGAGGAATGTTTAGTGGTAGAACTCATGTAGTTCGACGGGGGGTTTCCCCCCGCCACTCTCATAACCCTCTGTAAAGCAATTTATTGTTTTCGGTTTTCGGTTTGGAGAGGCGTGGTTGCCGGCTATACTTAAACGCGAGATGAACAGCTCACTCCTCAAAGGTAGCAACGCATCTGTGGTCAACCTTAAGTACGATTTATTCGTGCTCGGGGATAATCAGTAATGTCCACGGGCGGCAGTGACCACTTACCATCAGGTGGACTGCATACTCGTTTGCTACCTTATAACGTTAAAAAAAATAAACGAGCTTGTCTCCCCATAGTAAGAGATTGTTTCTGCTTCTTGATATTTTGACTTGGGATATGTTCGTTAAAGAACAAGTTTTCTATTTGACTTTCGTAACAAAATCATTGCCATTTCTTTGCCAGAAGATATTGGAAGAAGACACCGTAAATATAAATGTGCTTTTCTGTATCACTATAGCCAATGAGTGGTAGCGGTTTAAGGTAAAAAAAAATCTATTTACTTACGATAAGTAATCAATGATAATAATTTGCTGCTGAAGGGTCCTAGAGAAACGTTCTTGATGTTTTAGGGTTCTATTTTATGGAAGAAACGAGTGTTTTAATAGTAAGAGATTGTTGTTTCTTTTTGATATTTTCACTTGAAATATGTTTCAACAAAGAACAAATGTTCAGTTTGACATTCGTAACAATATCATAGCCATTTCTTTTTCAGAATATTTTGGAAGAAAACACCGTAAAAATAAATGTGATTTTCTGCACCACCAAAGCAAATCGTTAGTAACGGTTTAAGGTAAAAAAAAATCTATTTATTACGAATGACCGCCGAGAAAATTATTTTATAGCTGCAACAAAAAACAAATCGACTCAAAACAAGTAGTACGGCTCTAACCTAAGCACATTTCGTTGATTTCCAGCGATGTTGAAGACAGAAGTTGTCTTTATGCCGCCTCCATTCACAGATTCCAGTGCGAGTATTTAGCCCCGGGCTCGAAAGGTCATGTCCTTTGACGAAGTTTTACAGATAGAAATCAAAGTGCAAAGTCTTGGAACGGAGGTGGTATGGCTCTCTTTATAATTACTACGTCAGTATTACGATAAGTAATCAACGACAATAAAGTGCTTTTAAAGTGTCTCAAAGAAATGCTCTTGGATATGTTAGAGTTCAAGTTATGGAAGGGAGAAATGAGTTACTGGCTGCATAGTAAAAGTTAATTACTGCCTCAAGATATCTGAAATTGGGATATGTCTCCAATTAATACTAGTATTCGATGTGATATTCATTACAAAAGCAATTTCAAATCTTTTCCATAAAATTAAGAAATAAAGCGCCGTAAAAATGAGTCTTCTTTTCTACACGACCAAAGCAATTCAATTCTAGCGATACAACGGTGAAAATATCAATGTACTACGAATCCCTGCTTTTGTGAACTTGTTTCATAGTTGCAACCAAAAAAATAGCCCTTAATGAGTAGTATGGCGCTAACCCAAGCACATTTCGTTGATTTCCAGCGAAGTTGGAGACAGAAGTTGTCTTTATGCCGCCTCCATTCACAGATTCCAGTGCGAGTGTTTAGCTCCGGGCTCCACGTAATGTCCTTTGACGAAGTTTTACAGATTGAGACCAAAGTGCAAAGTCTGGGAACGGAGGTGTTTTGTCTCTCTTTATAATTACTACGTCAGTATTACGATAAGTAATCAATGACCATAAAGTGCTTTTAAAATGTTTCAAAGAAACGCTCTTGGATATGTTAGAGTTATATTTTATAGTAGGGAGAATTGAGTTACTGGCTGCATAGTAAAAGTTAATTACTGCCTCTGGATATCTGAAATTGGGATATGTCTCCAATTAAAACAAGTATTTGATGTGATATTCATCACAATAGCAATTCCAAATCTTTTTCAGAAATTTAAAAAAGAAAAAGTCGTAAAAATGAGTCTTCTTCTACACGACCAAAGCAATTCAGTTTTAGAGATACAAAGGTGAAAATATCAATTTACTACGAATCCCTGCTTTTGTGAACTTGTTTCTTAGTTGCAACAAAAAATAGCTCTAAATAAGTAGTACGGCTCTAACCTAAGCACATTTCTTTGATTTTCAGCGAAGTTGGAGACAGAAGTTGTCTTTATGCCGCCTCCATTCACAGATTCCAGTGCGAGTGTTTAGCCCCGGGCTTCAAGTAATGTCCTTTGACGAAGTTTTACAGATTGAGATCAAAGTGCAAAGTCTTGGAACGGAGGTGTTTTAGCTCTCTTTATAATTACTACGTCAAGATTACGATAAGTAATCAACGACAATAAAGTGCTTTGAAAATGTCTCAAAGAAATGCTCTTGGATATGTTAGAGTTATATGTTATGGGAGGGAGAAATGAGTAACTGGCTGCATAGTAAAAGTTAATACGACAATAAAGTAATGTTAAAGAGCCTGAACGGAAAATGCTTATGTTACGTTATGGACGTAGCAATCGACAAATTACTACTACATTTGGATACTTGGATTCTCGAAATCAATAAATAAAAGTAACAAAGTAAAAAAAATAATGTAGAACAGTGAAGTGAAGTAAAAGAAAATGAAATGAAATGTACTGATATTCAATGAAATTAATATATTTAATTTAATTATTACATTTTGCCAGTATAACAATATCTATTTTGAGTCAGAATATTAATATGACTAAAATAAAATTTGGATTCAAATAATCCGCATTTATATACGTGACCGCAACAAACAAATCTGTTTTGCATTAAAAAGGAATATCATTTGCGCAGTATAATAAAATATAATCATTTAAGTAGTCTACTTAAATGATTATAATATGTCAAACAAAAATTTATAATGAACAGCTAATTGACGAAATTTCATATGTTTAAATGGATGTGATTATAACGAGCAATAATTTTTGAATAATTTTATTCAATGTTACTTATTAACGTACAATCTAAACTTACTTTTATCTCGACATCTATTCAAATATTTTTTTAAAAACGTCTAAATTTAATCAAAATCGGTAAAACATTAATCCGTAGTCCTTATAAGTAAAATATCACTAAAAACTTATTTATATCAACGAAGCGTTCTGCCAAGAAGATATTAATACCGTACATTAAAACATCTGTTTGGAAAGAATCTTTTCACTTTGCGAAGATTAATACAAAGTTTCGTTCTGTTTCGTATCATTTTGTATTCGTTATTTAAGCTACGGACAGAAGTTTCGAGAATTTCTCTGACTTATTTATTTAGGAGAGCGACAAAACAAATCCAGCGATTGATATAGAAATCGTTCATGAAAATATAAAGTTAATGCATGTAACTGATATAAATGTGATTATAGCAGATGAATAAGAAGATTTAAAACGAGTGAAAAAGAATATAGATTAGGTATACCCTAATCTATATTTCTTTTATCTTTTATTTATCATTTTTTTTTATTTTATATGAATCAAATAAAACAATAGATATTTACTACAATATAGACGCCCGCAAAAATCAAATTTGTTTATTATATTCTGTTCTTAAAGAATAAGAAATAGAAGTCGAAAAGGTGAATTTAGTATAATGTGTATATAAATTTCACGTTAAGCAACAATGTTGTACTACTTTTGTTTATTGTGAGCAAAGTTTTGCTTAATCCAACTTCTTAAGTCTATAAAAATTGTTCTTGTTCTGGATGAAGAACGAAATTAATTTTAATTTCGACATGTATAAAATTAGGCCAATTTATATGTATTTTAAATTTTAAATTCAATAGAAGTTTAAACAAAACTTAAAATATCACAAAGAAATGGCTTCACAAAGGTAGTGGCAACAATAGAGTAGTGACTTGAGTGTTGGTTGTTCAAAATATCACACCGAATGCACCCTGATAAGGTGAAACGAAGTCATATTCAATACATCGCCTTTGAGAACTCTAACGAGAAACGTTATATATCTGAGCTTCTGTTTCAGATCTCGAAAATTCTCTATATAAGTTGCCTATTTTGGATTGGCGTAGTCAAAAGATTTATATGATTTTGATTTTTACAAGACTATTGTATAGTCTTGTAAAAATCAAAATGTACTGTACTCTCATAATACTAGTTTAATTACTACTCATCACTGCATCATCATCACGTACCATGAACTGTTATTTATTATATATTATATGCTAGGTAGTAGAACTCGTTTAGTTCGACCGGGGAGATACCACCGCCACTTCCATAATCCTCCGTGAAGCAGTTCTTGTGTTGCCGGCTATACTTATTACACAAAGCGAACATCTTAGTCCTCAGGGGTAACGCATCTGTGACCACTTACCATCAGGCGGTCTGCATGATTACTTGCTACCTTTATACGATAAAAAAATAATACTTGTTTTTCGGTGTACCGGTTTTGCTGGTTGTATATCTATTGATACATAGGTCTGTCGACTGTTGTTTACCTGGCTTTTTGTTTATGCACGAGTATATCTTCCCTTCCATCATTCTATATATTTCCCTTATTAATTCCTTTTGATCTTTATAAATTTGTCTTAAAAATAACTAATGCAACAAAGTGATGTATCAAAGACGTGGAAAGCAAAAAAAAATACTTATCTTTACTTAATCGATACAAATAAATAAAATTGGAGTGTCTGTATGTAATATAAAAATAACTGCTTTTTACCAAATGCCTATGTATGTATACATGGTACATATACCAAAATTTTTTTTTTTTTACAATTTTTGTCTGTTTGTCTGTCTGTTTGTTTCGGCTAATCTCTGAAACGGCTAGACCGACTTTCACTGGCAGATAGCTGATGAAATTAGGAGTAACTTAGGCAACTTTTATTTCAGAATTATATAATATAATATGAACGCGGACCGAATTACACACGGACACAGCTAGTTTTAGTATATGATCGATATCGAGATGATATAATGTTTACTTACAAATAGATATCCTTTCCCTAGTTATACTCGAAGTTTTTGAGATATACCATGAACAGCAGTTGTCATTTACCACCAGTGTTATTTCAGTTACACACACACACTTTAATTGCCACTTCAATTAAATAACGAGACCGACTAGAACAATAATGAATCACGTCCATTGATTTTTAAACATTTCCAACTTCAAACTGTCGCAGCGAGAAAAATGTTTGTACGAACAAGAATTCCGCCAACAATGGCTCGCTCGGAACGGTAAAGTATTTTGGACATTGAAAAGTTGCACTGATACGGTAATGCTCCACTATGTTTTGTAGAAATTAAAGTCCAAAAATCTTTTTTAGGGTTCTGTACACAGTGTGCCCATGGAAACTAATTAGCAAGGTTTTGCTGCCTTCGTCCATGCGTTCTTCCTTCAATTTGTAATAGTTCTCTGCTGTAATTACTAGACACTATTTTTTTTTAACAGAATGCATATTATTATAGCAATGAATATTAAAATAAAAAGTTAATTATTAAAAATGATTAAAATTAGTCAAAGAGGGTGAATTTAACAAAAAAATCTTTTTACTTGACTTTAGTGTGAGATAGATAACCAGACATGATGTAATACTAACTTAAAGTTATGACTTTTATGAGTGATGACTGGTTTATACAAAACAGTCCAGTTCACTCAGCCATACTCAAGGAGTGTAACATAAATGACAGTGGTTATTACACACATCTCGGTTGCTATTTTAATTAAATAAAGAGACCGATAGTCAGTCAAAAACAATGATGAATTACGTTCATTCATTTTAAACATTCCCAACTTCAGAATGTCGTAGCGAGAAAAATGTTTGTACGAACAAGAGTTCCGCCAACAATGGCTCGCTCGGAACGGTAAAGTATTTTGGACATTGAAAAGTTGCAATGATACGAAAATGCTGCACTATGTTCCCTAGAAGTAAACGTTCAAATAGTTTTAATTTTAATCCGTACTCAAAATGTGTCCAAGAAACCCTACTAACAAAGCTCCGCTGTCCGTTCATCTGTCCATTCGTTAGGCTATCATAGAGCTATACTCGTATCTCTTGAACTGTAATCGATCCACACTTGATTTTTTTACAGGATGTATATTATTGTGAACGCTTTAATAACAAATATTTAAAGTAAAAAAGTAACTGATTAAAACTGACAAGATGATATATCAAACAGTGGGAATTAAAAAAAAATCTTCCTCTTACTTAATTTTAGTCCGAGATCGATAAACAGACATGCTAAAATTGTGAGTCAAAAAATGTCTTTTACATAGTTATATAGAGGTTTATGAGAGATGTCATGGATGGCAGTGGTCACTTACTATCACTTATTTTATTGGTATAAAATAAAGATACCGATAGCCAGTTAAAAACAATAATGAATTATGTTCATTCATTTAAAACATTTCCAACTTCAGAATGTCGCAGCGAGAAAAATGTTTGTACGAACAAGAGCTCGCCAACAATGGCTCGCTCGGAACGGTAAAGTATTTTGGACATTGAAAAGTTGCATTGATACGGTAAAGCTATGTTCTCTAGAAGTTAAGGTTCAAATACTTCTAGCGTTTCCAAACGAACTATAGAAGTACCTACCCAAAGAAACCATATTACTAAGGTGTCCGTGCAAATATCTAGGTGTCCCTCATTGTACCTCAGGTGTTTAAATTCCAACGTTTTTATTCATTACAAGGTATATACGTTTAATAAAAGTCAATACAATAAGGAAAAACAATTCATTTTTCATTCATCTTTCTTTAATTCATTCATTCATTCATCATTAGAGCGCTCCTCTTAGGCTAGGATAGACCGGGAAAAAAATGCCGGCGGAAAAAACTCTCGGCACTCTTTTAAAAATCAGACATACAAATTATTCATGTCGTCATTCAAGTCTATTCGCCAACTGAGAGATATGATATCATAGGGCTATATCTCTTGAATCGTAATTTGTAGACACCAGAGTCTTTAGGATATGTATTATTATAACAACTTTGGAGAGGCGTGGTTGCCGGCAAAATTTATACCCGAGGCGAACATCTTAGTCCTCAGGGATAGCAACGCATCTGTAATTAAACTTAGGTATGATTTAATTATACTTGGGGATGATTACTGATCTCCATGGGCGGCAGTGACCACTTACCATCAGGTGAACTGCACGCTAGTTTGCTACCTTTATACGATAAAAAATATAACATTATAAATTTAATATAAATTTATATCACAATATAATTTTTTTAGTTATTCATCTAAAATTTAACGAATGTAATTCAACTAACAATATGTAATTTTATTATGCCTATTGGCATTAGTATTGGTTCTTCGAGTGCTAGAGATTAGAAGACTCGAAGGGCTAATACCAAGGTGCAGGTTCCACCTGGCTTACTATTTATAAGTACAAATGCGCATAGGTGGTAGAATTCGTTTAGTTCGATATCACCACCACCCTCATAATCCTCCGTGAAGCAATCTTTGTAGTTCGGTTTGGAGAGGCGTGGTTGCCGATTATACTTATACACGAGGCAAACATCTTTGAACTCAGGGGTAGCAACCCACCTGTGATCAAATTTAGGCATGATTCAATTGTACTTGGGGATTATTACTGACGTCCAAAGACAGTGACCACTTACCATCAGGTGAACTGCATGCTCGTTTGCTACCTTTATACGATAAAAAGAGTAAACCGAGCGATAAGATGGACCAGTCACCTAATGAAATAGTCATGGAGTTTGAAACACCATAGGTGCCAATGCAATGTCGGCTTTGAGGGAGAGATTTACCGGCTTATAGAGATTTGAAATACCACAGTCCTCAATGCATCGGTTGCTAAAGGAAAGCTTTCCGCACCTCTTGTGAAGGCTCATGTCATGGCGCTGTGAATTCTCGGTAATACGGCACAAAGCAAGAAATGAATGGAGCGGTCGATTTTTTGTGGTTCAATATGATTTACAATCGGAGCATTGGCTGCTCTAGAAGAGAATTTATTTTTATATCGCAAAGGACTTTCAGATCATATGTTTGTGTGTGGTTATTATCGCTCGTGGATAATTATATATTTTTATCGCATAAAGGTAGCAAACGAGCATGCTGTCCACCTAATGATAAGTAGTCATTGGTCATCCAAGCACATTTAAATCATACCTAAGTTTGATCACAAATGCGTTGCTACCCCTGAGAACTAAAATGTTCGCCTTGTGTATAAGTATAGCCGGCAATCACGCCTCTCCAAACCGAAACACAAGAACTGCTTCACGGAGAATTATGACGGTGGTAGTGGTACCTCCCCGGTTGAACTAAACGAGTTCTACTACCTGACAACCATGGATATTTCTACAATGGATATTTGCCAACACAAGAACGATAAATCGTATATTTACTTGACAACAAATGCTTTGCTGCCCCTCAGGACCAGGATGTTCACCTCGTGTATGTGCAATATGACTCTCCAAAATGAACAAAAACCAAAACCTAATAGTTCCTGCAGAGACCATTATGAGCCTACCTGAGGTAAAGTATTTTGGACATAGAAAAGTTGCAGTTATACGGTAATGCTGCACTATGTTCTCTAGAAGTTAAGGTTCAAATACTTATAGGGTTTTCAAAGGAACTATAGAACTACCCAAAGAAACCATATTACTAAGATGTCCGTCCAACTATCCAGGTGTCCCTCAACAATGGCTCGTTCGGAACGGTAAAGTATTTTGAACATTGAAAAGTTGTACTGATGCGGTAATGCTATGTTCTCTAGAAGTAAAGGTTCAAATACTTTTAGGGTTCCCAAAGAAACCATATCAATAAGGTGTCCGTCCAAACGTCTAGGTGTCCCACATTGACCGTCAGGTGTTCAAATTCAAACGTTTTTATTAATAGTTCCTGCACAGATCATTATGAGCCTACCGTGATACCTCTACGGTTGATCTACAAGAGTTGTACCACCTGGCACAGAGTATAATATATATTCGTCGTGTGACTTGATGGTCAAATAGAACTTAAAATTTATAACATTTATAAATATAAAAAATAGATCACAGCATATTTTCAGACCTACTAAATATACATATATAATTTCATAAAAAATCGGTCCAGCCGTTTCGGAGGAGCATGGTAACTAAAACTGTGACACGAGAATTTTATATATCAGATTAAACAATAAATGTTACCGAGTCCTACGTAAGTATATCGATTCCAGGAGAAGTGTAAACCTTTGAGAAAGAGGAGTTTTTTCCGAACAAATAATAGAATTTAGCCAGGTGGTAGAACTCATGTAGTTCGACCGGGGAGGTACCACCGCCATCCTCATAATCCTCCGTGAAGCA
>DWNR01004547.1:0-10797 GCA_018250455.1 Polygonus leo
GTCCGGCATAGCCTAGGGGATCATTGGGATACGCAAGCCCCCCCACCACGACAAGGTGGCAGCTCCAGCGGGGGAGGACTGCTGTCTATGTTAGTGAGGTGAAGTCCAGCTTAGTGAGGTGTCAGCTTTTCACGTGCACTGTCGATAAATTCACCCGACTGTGAGAGATTACCCACAGTTTACTTGCATCTATATGTTTAAATATACATTTGGTTTTTAATCTATGAAAAAATAAATTGAGAAAACCTGCACAATTTGAGCTTTGACCAATTATTAAAATAATTAAGGCGTTTTAAACATTATTACTTCATGCTAAGAGGAGGAAGGATACCTACTTATGTCCAATAATTGGAATAGGAATAGATTGTAACTATGATTATACTTATTTACATTTGTACTTCAGTAAAGTTCCTTATTTACTGTATTATGTATATATAATAATATATCGTTGAGAGATAAATAATAAATCATATGCTTTATATTTATTAATTTGAAAAAAATTTATTTCCCTTTGAGAAGACCAAACATAATTTATTATTATGAGAAATAATGATTAATGAGACAGCCATAATTGGCATCCTAATTAGTCTCGTATCTCTGAGTACCTTTACACTCATAACACATTTACTGATTCCACGAATCAATCAGAATTTTATCGAACATATAAACGTGTAGTCAATTAAAAAGTTACTTAAACAAGTAATGTTATTTCCGGGAAACGCTTGCGGTCCTTGATGTGTTAAATCAAACATGTTCGGCTAATGGCGCCCAACGAGGGACTTGGTTACAAAGTTTATATAAGTGCCAGGTGGTACAACATGCTTAGTTCGCAGAGAGGCATCACCGCCATCCTCATAATCCTCTGTGAAGCAATTTATTGTAAGTCGATTTGGAGAGGCGTGGTTGCCGGCTATACTTATACACGAGGCGAACATCTTAGACCACAGGGGTAGCTACGCATCTGTGATCAAATTCAGGTATGATTCAATCATATCTGAATTTGATCACAGATGCCTTGCATGCACTGCATGCTCCTATGCTACCTTTGTATAATAAATAGTGCACAACGCCTGTCAGTGACAATGATTTTGTTATAGTGCAGTTCAATGTTCGCTCATGAAAAGTTCTATACTAGATAAAACTTTTAAGATAACTTCAGATTAATAAGAAAAAACACATGTTTTTATGTATATAAAATAGCAAAGGAATAGAAAAGGAAATAGGAAAGAAAAACGTGTTCCGATAATGACGATCAAGGAGGGACTTGGTAACAAAGTTTTTACATCAAGTTTTCCGATGACCGTCAGTAACAATGCTTTTGATATAATGCATTTGATTGTGAGACATTTCACTACTGTATAGCTTCAGTTAAGAGTTCAGTTTAATTAGACACGGAATAGGTATTTTTATGTAACCAAAATAGTCTGATATTCAAACTAAGTATAATAATAATAAGTATACAAATAACGGATCAATTATAAAGTTAAACAAGCAATATTGTTTCCGAGAAACACTTGCAGTCATTGTCATGTTGGATCAAACGTGTTCGGCTAATGGCGCCCAACGTGGGACTTGGTTACAAAGTTTGTATAACAACGAGGTTAGCGCACGACGCCCGTCAACTACAATGCTTTTGTTATAATGCCAAGTACTTTATATATTGTTCGAGATTGAACTAGCATATTGCTTTGAAAGCGACATCTGTATTATTAGGAACGAAACACATGTTTTTATGTAATTAAAATAGAAAACGCCAAACAATTGCATCTGATATTGTAACTTATAAACGAGAAATAAATTAAAAAGTATAAGATTTACTACTTTTGAGAAGGGCTTGCGATCTTTAAAGTGTGAAAGATTAAACATCGTGCTCTGATAATGGCGCCTAGTGAGGGACTTGGTTATAAAGTTAGTATAAAAACCATCCAAGTTTGCTCAATGCCTATTATTGACAATGCTTATGTTATAATGCACTTGATTGTTAGTAATTGAACTATAATACTACTGAAGGTAAGTTCAGTTTAATTAGTCACAGAACGTGTTTTTATGTGTAGCCAAAATAGAAAACGAGAAACCCGTCCATATGATATTCAAACTTTAAATCAGGGATAAATGATAAAGATGAATAAGAAGCACTGTTATCGAGAAATGCTTGCGGTATTTCATGAGTTAACGACCAAACAACGTGCTCTAATAATGGCGCCCAGTTAGGAACTTGGTTTCAAAGTTACTACGACAAGTTTGCACGACGCCAGTCAGTTACAATGCTTTTGTTATAATGCACTTGACTGTTGGACATTAAATTAAACACAATAGAAGAGAATTTAATTTAATTGTTATTAAAAATAATCACGTTTTTTTCTGTAACTAAACTAGAAAACGAGAAAGCAGACCATCTGATATTCGTACTTATAAGTAAAGAATCAATTAAAGAAATAACATTGTTTCCAAGAAACACTTGCTATCCTTGACGTGTTTAATCAAACGTGTTGTGTTTTTAAACAACGAGGTTAGTGCACGACTGCCTTCAGCTACAATGCCTTTATTATATGCATTTGATTTTTCGATACTGAACTAGCATATACCTTTTAAGGGAACTTCATACATTAATTAAAATGGAAACACGTGGGTTCATGAAACTAAAGTCGAAGAAACCAGTACATTGACAGATAATTATTTTATAAACACGAAATCAGTTATACAGTGTAAGCAAAACAATTATCGAGAAGCGCTTGTGGTCTTTGGCCTATTACCGATCAAACAACGTGCTTTGATATTGGCGCCCGACAAGGGACTTGGTAACAAAGTTATTACATCAAGCTTGCACTACACCCGTTAGTAATAATGCTTTTGTTATAATGCGTGTATAAACTTGGAGCACGTGTTTTCATATGACTGAAACATGAAACAATAATGCAGTCCATCTGATATTCGGACATAAACACGACGAAGTTAAACAAGTAAAATTGTTTCCGAGAAACACTTGTGGTATTTGACAAGTTAACGATCAAACAACTTATTCTGATAATGGCGCCCAACGAGGGACTTGGTTACAAAGTTTGTATAACAACGAGGTTAGTGCACGACGCCCGTCAGTAACAATGCTTTCGTTATAATGCACTTAATTGTTCGATATTAAACCACTACACCTCCGATAGAGACTTGGTAAAACTCATTAGATATTCAGTTATACTAGACATGGAGCACGTGTTTTCATGCAATTAAAATAGTAAATGAGAAAGCAGTTCATAATTATATATTTGAACTTGCAAACGTCAATTATCAAAATTAACAACACTATTTTCAAAAAACGCTTGCAGTATTTGACGAGTTACCGAACGATCAACGTGTGTAATAGTAGCGCCTAACTTGGCTGCAAAGTTACTATAACAACGAGTTTAGTGCACGACGCCCGTCAGTTACAATGATTTTGTTATAATACACTTGATTGTTCTAAATTAAACTAGTACACAACTGATGTTGATTTCAGATGAATTAGGAACGGAACACTCTGTTACTATGAAGGTAATCTGATGTCATCATATCTGATCCTAAATGGTCAGTAATATCTACTGACTGTTATCCGCCTCAAATAGGATTTTGCTCATTTAATGTTTAATAAGATGAGCAAAGATTCTATAGTCGACTATATATGTGTTAGTATCATATAAGATCAATTTTGTTCGTTTCGTAATTAAGTTTGGCTTTCTACATCACTTCTTCAGCTAAGCAGATGGAGCGAGAATCTCAACGATTGAATAATGTGAGAACGTATATATTGGGTCCCTTTGTGTTTTCATTCTTTGACTTTATAATCGCGAGAGCTCCAGTGAACTGCTCGATCTGATGCCTACGTTACCTTTCTACCATTGCACCACTCACTGAAATATACCTTTTCATCCACATCAACTGGACTCGTGGCGGTCTTCAACAATTCAATTTTCACGCTCCTTTTTGCCTCGCACTTCTTGCACCACAGAAAGAACTTCCTCTCGAGGTATTCCTGGTTCACTATGATATGTGGTTCTTCAAAAAGGCGCAAAAAGAGCTGCAAATGTCTATAGGCGAATGTCTATAGTAGGTATAAAAATATATGTAATAATGTAAATAAATAAATACATGTAAATAACGACTTTAAGTAATACTTTTGATCTGACCAACATAGATTTGGCTACAAATATCCATAATCAATCAAATTAGATTAGCTACAACAGGTTTGCTACAAAGAAAGTTAATGTAATTTATAAATCAAACATATAGAATCAATTAAAGCGGGGTATTACTCACATGGTGTACAAATTCTAATGCTCACATGTTGACATCTGAGTGCTTTCCATGCGATTGGTTTTAATTGTGTCCTAAATTAATTTTGTCGACGACCCATTCAGTTTTCGGACAGGTGCCAAAAATTGTTATGAAAGCGTAACATGACAATATGGAGTATTTAGCTTGTTCCAAAACTATTCGAAATTATAGAGAGTAATGATAATGTTGTTAAATTGTTTTAATTAATTTTGGAATGTTAGAAAATTTCATCCAAAAGCCATGGATTAATAAACAATAGGCCGTTCCCGCCACGTTTTGCGGTTATATATACATAATATATGGATTGATTACTAATGTACATGGGCGGCAGCGACTACTTACCATGAGTTGGACTGGCTGCTCGTTTGCTATCTTTATGAAAATGAAATCTATATGAAAAGAAATGTAAGTTAATTTTGATAATGTATATTAGTCATCAAAGTTGATAAACATCAATGAATGATAAACATCATGAGAGTCTTACAATCGACATGATAGTCTGGAAAGTCGTATAAAAAATATGACTGATTTTCGTAGCAATCAAAACGTATATTGAGGGAACTACGTAGACAAAGAACATAAAGAGATACTGCTAAGCACGCCATGAATTCTTCTGAAATGAATGAAATCTTTTAATCCCTACGGGAAGGGAAAGGGCGGCGCACAACATCGTAACAAGACGTAAAGAAATATATAAAATTCCAGCGTGTGTTTATGATTCCTCCTAAATATCATGTTAAGTTTTGATTTTTGTCTTGTCCTGTTGACGATATTTTTATTTTAACTCAACTTTTTAATCTATAACTCTTGTAAAATCATGAGTTTTACTTTTTTGTTCTGATAATGTTTAAGCTTCCCAGCATCTAAAACCTGCAACTGTTAAACGGATTTTAAGAATTCTTTCATAAGCAGGAAGCTTAATTATTCCTAAGAGCTATAGGAAATTTTATTACGCGTACAGAGTCGCGGGAATCACCTAGTACATTAATAAATTCCAAGTCTGTAAATCTCGCTTTATAGTGATATCATAAGCAAACATGAAATTAGTTTTACCGGCGTGCGGTTACTTAGCTGGCTGTAATTGCGGAGATGAAATGAAATGGCTTTTCAGTAAATAACCTGCCCGAGCAAAGTTCACGCGTTCTAATTACTGCTCGTTAAAAACCTTGTTAATGAATTAGTGCTTAATAAATTAACTAAGGTTTAGGTTCCTGCTATGTTTTGCTTAGTAATTAATTCGATGAACGTCGTCTTACTTGGAAGTGGGAGTGAAGAAATCTGTCGAGGATTAAATGTTAGGTACTTTGGTAGTTAAATGATATAAAACGGACGGTAAATAATAACTGTCTGTTTTCTTATGTAAAACAGGGAGCAATATTTTTTTATTGGTTACCAACCGAAGTGCATTGAATCGTACCTGATTTTGACAACATCTTAGTCCTCAAGGGTAGCAATTCATCTGAGGTCAACCTGAAGTACGATTCAATCGTACTCGGGGATGATCACTAATGTCCATGGGGGACACCGACTACTTACCATCAGGAGAACATGCTCGAGGCATGCTCGTTTGCTACCTTATTTACCGTATTTACTTCCGAGGTATTCCCAGAGTACTTGGGGTTCTTCAAAAAAGCCGGCGATGCATTAGCAACTCCTCTGCTTGCAAATGTCCATGGGCGATGGTGAACATTTACCATGGGGTGGCCCGTCTACTTCATTGCTCGGTTAAAACATAAAAAAACCCTGTGGAGTTCATTGAATCCCCAGCCTCTTTATTGTTTAAATAGTCCATAGTTTCATAAAAGCCTTATATAACCGACATTGGGCTTGTTTGACTTCTCTTCTATATCTTTGTAAAGGCAAGCAGGAAATGAATATTTTCTGGAATCTTATTATAGATTTTGGCAGACATTCCAATAAACGAATGGCTAGTTTTATATCGCCGATATTTAGGGAATGTCAGTTTGTGGCTGTTCCTAGTTGTGACACAATCTGTGTATAGTGGTTCCTTCAGTGTATTTTATGTGTAGTGTTCATGTGATGTGTGGATTTTTTGGTGCGATGGGTAAGCTTAAAAAAATCTGATTAATTAGTTTTTGAACATAACCTTTAAATTCCCTTTAAGTGCTAACTACCGTTTCATGAATATTTCTGTACAAAATATTTTATGTTCCACATCTGCCAGGCGCCCCACAGTTAATTTTTTTTAATATTCTTTTTATTATTCAACTTATTAACATGTAGGTTCAAAAGTCCTGCTATACTTTTAGATTATTTGGTCCAGAGGTACTTTTTAAAGGCAGAAATGCATTCTTTCGGCACAAATGCGCCCGTATGTAAATTACAACGAATGTTCCGCATTTTCTGATTTGTGGCGGTTTTTATTTGTACCGCATTTGGGAATACGGGACGTTCATTCGATTTAAGTTTTTTTTTCTGACGTGAATCGGCAAATTTTGGCTAGCGGTGTCTACGGCTTATGTGGGTTTGCGCATGCAAAAATTTACGAATTAACGCTCTTTTAGGCAGAAAATATTATAAAAAGCAGCATTATAAATTTATACACGCTTTTATCAGCCTTATGTTAAGCTGTGGAAATTCACCCTTACGTGTTATATTCTTTCTACTTAAGTAAAAACCGAACTAACCAAGTTAAATCTAGCTTGCACTCCTTTCGTTGTGGTCGACTTTTTCGCTACTAAGCGTATTCAGTCCTGTATAATTTGAACGTAAAAAGGAGAACTTATTGATCACAAGATAGTGACCCTGTGTTTTAACTCATTTATTTTACGGATATAAATATCTTATTTCAGAAAAAGATAAACGGCTTGGTGTAATTTTATAATTCGTCATGGCAGATAAAATGTGGTAGACAGTAATCAAATTCAACACCAAAAAATGACGTAACCTCTTTGCAAAGACTCGGTACAAAGTGGTTTCAATAATTTCGAAAGACATCCTTCGTACAAAAGACACCAGGAAACTGTCAAGTGCTAGAGGTCACGTAACGGAAACTAGCATCCGAAACGTGTTCCAAGAAATTCAACAGTACTTAGACGAAAATAATCCATATAAGAAAAATAGTATCTTTTATATGAGTATCTTTATAAATAAAAGTCACAAATCACGATGTATGTGTGATAAACTCCGAAACTACTAAACCGATTTTGATGTTATTTTGTACGTATGTGTAAATTGGTAACTTCAGAGATAGGATAGTTTAAATTTCGATTCAGACCTCACTTTTTATTGGATAACGTTACTGGCAGAAGTACGTCTGCATCTATATAAGATTGTATATATTTGTTTGTTTATCTGCATTTTTAAAGCAGGAACTGCTAATTCGGTTAATGCTAAATTTGCACACTCATTGCCTGTTTCCATGAAACAATTTTTCCTATACACCTGTTAACCTTGCGTTGTATGTAATTCGTGTTCAAAAATAATTTAAGTAAAAGTCAAGTCTTTACTGATAATAATATAAATCCAGGTGACTTACCAACGATGTTGGTTTCCACGCGGCATTGAAAAGAATTGAAAAGAATAATCATAGTAATGCATTTATTGTACCAATTTATAACACATGTAGAAGATGTCAAATTAATCTAACTAGTATTATAAAGCTGACGAGTTTGTTTGTTTGTTTGTTTGAACATGCTAATTTCAGGAACTACCAGTTCGAATTGAAAAAATATTTTACTGTTGGATAGTTTATTTAATGAGGAAGGTTAAAATATCACGCTACGACGTATAGTAGCGGAGTATCAACAAAAAATATTGCAAAAACGGGGGAAATTTGACCCACTCTTTCTTATGTGACGCAAACGAAGCTAGTTCCATGCAAGAGAGAAAAAATAAGGGAAAGGTTTAAAATCTAGTAATGTTGCTATCAGTATTAAACAGTCGCGTAGACTACAGCGTTTTACTAACAACTAAAGAATTTTTTCAGCGAAAGTTTCGAGAACGAGTGCATTTCGATTACTCCAAATGACACACTCTAAATTATTATTGGAATTTGAACCAAACGAAGGTTTAATTTTGAATTAGAATACTTTCCGAATTTTTAATTTTTACGCCCTTCATCATCGTTGTCACAAGCCATTATTGTCCTTCTGAATGCTGGGAACGGTTTTTTTTTAATGTACAAAGGTAGCGAGGGTGCATGCTGTTTACCTGGTGGTAATTGATGACTGCCGTCTATAGACATGAGTAATCATCCACTACTATGATTGAATCATACCTGAGTTTGATAGCAGGTGCGTTGCTACCCGTGAAGACTAAGATGTGGCGAACATATTAGTCCTCTTCTATAAGTATAGCTGGCAACCACGCCTCTCCAAACAGAAACAACAAAATTCACAATACCAACTTGTTATAACAAAATAAGCACGTTCTTTTAATTATGAAATAAACAATAACTACTAATCATTAAGTGGACCATCTACGTATACCATTTACGTTTGTTAGTTGTAAGTTCAGCTCCATTAGCGTTTTAAAAAGTGACAAAGAAAATCCGACGAAATAAAATCTTTACTTAAAGGAGAACATAAAATGCAGCAGGATTTAAAAGATTTAACCCAAGCATGGAGCTGAGATTCTCATCCCGTGGAAGCTAATTCCCTTAAAATACTGCAAACAAGCTCGGAATATTATACGAGTAATACTCGTATTACTGACTTGTTCCGTTGCAAATGAGTAAGCAAAGGATAAGTTGTGTTTTTCGTTTCAACCAAAAAGTTATTTTGAAATTTAGTTCTGCTGAAAACAGCGTGATTGGTGGTATTATCCTGTATATGTGTGATATAAATAGGTATATTAGGGAAAATTTACGTTAAGCAATACTTTTATTATTTATTTTATTATATAACTAAGTGGTAGAACTCGTTTAGTTCGACCGGGGAGATACCGTCGCCAGCCTCATAATTCTCCGTGAAGCAATTATTGTGTTTCGGTTTGGAGTGGCATGGTTGCCGGCTACGCTTATACACGAGACGAACATCTTAATCCTAAGGGGCTACGCACCTGTGAGCAAACTTAGGTATGATTCGATCGTATTTGGGGATGATTACTGATGTCCATGGGCGGCAGTGACCACTTACCACCACGTGCACTGCATGCTCGTTTGCTCCCTTTATACGATATGAAAAAAATACGCCAGAATTAAGTTTTACAAAGTGTATAAGAAATATAAATCTAGTTCTAAAATTTAAAATTATGATAAAGTAGTGAAATTTTACTTCATGTAGTTGAGGGATGATTGTTGAAAACAATGAAGTAGGCGTACGAGACGATAATTAATTTTATTGAAATTTAAAAAAAAATTTAAACTATTAGTTTATGAGACTGTTTTAAAAATTACAAATATGACGTCGTATTTTTAATTTTATTACAAAAGAATTCAACTCATGCTAATAATAAATCTGTACTATTTCTACGACACTTCATACTACATAATGGATACTGTTTTGTGAGCATCTACAGTCAGTCTCATGACAAGACTTGTCATAATGCTGACACATTGCATTATATTCTGCTTACAGCTAACATGACATGGCTAACAATACCACAGTGGAGTTAAATCGTACAAATCGTTAAATGTTGACACCAATCACATGAAATCAAATGAAAAACCGATTGAAACTGGCGTTGGCTATTTGTTTATTTAAAACTTAAAAGATTTTTAATTGATATGGATATGGTCACTATAGGATGTTGTAAGGTCAGAAGATCCCTTAAGTAGGGACTGAATAAAATAATAACAGACTTGGATCTTACAACTTTTTACGGTAGAAGAACTGCTTTGGGAGACTTGTTTTTTTTTACTACTACGAGTATTGTTTTTTATGGGATACATACATACCTGAAGGTAATGAAAGGTCTACAAAAAAGTACATAGTGACTTGTTATTCATTTTGTATACTTCAATTCTATAATCAAATTTTACTAAGGTTTTTTAGATCAGGTCTAAGCCTTTATAATATTTTCATCTTGAGAGGAGACAGTAAGAGCCGTGTTTCCGGCGACTTAAATCCGAGATGCTCATTTCGAGGCAGCTAATTCTCTGAAAATACAGCAAACAAGCTCGGGCTATTAAGGACCAAGAAATATGATTTCCTCTCGTCAGCGCGGATAAAGAATTTTAAGGCGAAATTAAATCCCGTTCTGTGTGGTGCGCCCGAGGTCCGTAGATTTAAATGCGTTTCTTTAAGAATCCTTTAAGACGCAATGATTTCAAAATCAAGGAGCATTTTGTGAAATTTGTCTGTATATAATGTTTTGCGAAGTAAAATAATCCTTTGTAAGAATTTGCTGTTGCTATAAAATTAAGCTACTTTTTAAAATAGACTGTTCTTGGTTGAGTCCTGCAAATACTGATGTAATCAGGACAAAGACATGTATTTTCATTGAAAATTTCTAATACAACAAATTGCGCTACAATTATTATTACTATTATTATTACTATTATATTATTATTATTATTATTACAATTAT
>DWNR01004548.1:0-10797 GCA_018250455.1 Polygonus leo
CTTATATTGCTACGATAATAATGATTCGAGAAAAAAATGTTTGAGACAATTTTAAACTTTATGCATATTCCCTATTGCAGTGCACAAATATTATAGTATTTACTAAATATATTTAATATAATAAGAGTGGTATACATTTTATAGAATAAAAATTAAAGATTAAATAACATCTATCTTACATTTCGTGTCCTATATTTTTTTCCGTATCGTTTTAATCCACGACAAAGCATTTCCTTTAATTGTAACCATCGTTGTACGTCAACGTCAATACTTTTCTGCAAATTTAACCATTCGCTGGCACGTTTTGTAGTCAAACGACTTTTGCAACAATTGTCTGGTACGAAAGAATAACATAATATATACATTTTTAATTAAAATATTTTGATATTAATCATTATATGTGATAAATTAGAATATATTACAAATGGCATTTACCTTTTTGTTTTAAAAGCAATGCATTTAAACAAACATTCTGAATCCATTCTGCCCACATTTCTAAATTTGCGGCGACGTTTTCTAACCCGCTGGACCATTTTTGTACATCGATATGATTTTGATATACTTCGTCTGTAATTGTTAAATTTCAGGTATACTTATAAATTAATGACGGGACAAGATCAATTGATTAGACTTATTTTATAAACCGTTTCTGTTTTTTTATATCCAATAAACTCCGTTTACTAGTGCAAACAAAACTACTGAATTATACACTCATGATAGACTAATAAACCTATAACGACTCATAAAAAAAGATCTATGATTAGGATATTAATACAAAACATCTACCAAGTGCCAAAAAGGTAAAAAAAAATGAGTGAAAATGGCGTAAAACTATTTTTTCCATTTCTTATACATATATCATCCGAAGTAATCGTGTAGATGGAAATAGAAAGAGCTCAAGCAATTTTGATGGAAAAATGTATGTTTAATACCCAGAATAAAATATAATGTGATAATTATTATTTAATTAACACGACAACTACGACAATAAGTAATACATAATTTATTGATGGATAATTATATGAGGGTATGGACGCGTGCAGAGATGCACGCGGGTAGGTATGATGGTGTATAACAAAATAACTCACCGTTGTTTAAAATTATTACATGACTTGTCTGTACTTTTTTATCGATTTTCATTAATATTTTATCGACACTACTATAATAAACAGGTTTTAATAAATTATTTGCAAATGATTCATTCGATTCTGTAAGTTGTGTAAAGACGTCATGCTTAACATTTTTTGCATCTCCACACTCCTGTAATACTTCTTCGTCGTGTGTCTTTAATATTTTACGTTCGTTAATATCGTTCACGAATGATTTATTTGTTGACGATTTACTTACACGTTGCCACTCTTTGGTAAACACTTCGTTAAGAAAATCGTCATCTTCTTCTGAAATGGCTGCGTTATCAATGTTAATATTATTCTTACATGTGTCTTTATCGTTTGATAATTTCGTGAAATCACATCCTTCCTTGACTTTCGGGTTTTTGTCTATCGTTGATATTATACTCTGCTCATCGGTTTCAAGTATCCTTCCCAAAGATGTTACAGATTTACTTACACTTTCTGTGGCTTTAAGTAAAGGTGGTAAAAAATACTCAGGCCATGACTCATCCATGTAACCTATACAAATAAAAATATTTAAACGTATCAAAATACTTCATACATATTTAATATACAACTACAGTTGTAAGATGTCATACTAATAGAACTATACTATAACTTACTCAACAACTCATGGTTTGGTGGTCCTACATTAAAATGCGAAAAAATAAATTCTTTCGAAGATTTCCAAACGAGTGGCCCTTGGTATGATTGCTTAGATCTGATGAAAGTGAATTGCAAACATATTTAAACGTATTCGGATAAATAATTATTTATTAAAGTAATATTTATAAAAAAAAAAAAAAAATATTTATTTTCCTATAATTATAATCATTAGATCATCAAGTGTTCGAAGTATATGAAATGAGAGTTTACATACCTATTTCTAATATTATGGTTTATATTATCTGAAAAGAAAAATGTTAAAATCATACCGGGCTTAAAAAGTTTTGAATAATTTGATATACCTACCTACTCTTACGTATTACATAGGTATATTGGAAGGTAAATTTACTTGTATTAATAAAATATCATTTCATTACCCATAAGTATATCAGAAAACTTTACTTTTTTAGCTCCTTCGTCAATATCTTCTTCCTTCAAACCGTTATCTTCGTCAACTGTGTCTATTTTAAGTTCAGAATTATTTTGTTGTTCATAAAAGTCGTCTGCTAATCGAACAGATTGTTCGAAGTTCTCATAAGTGTTACCTTCAGGATTATCCGTTTCTAAAACGCTGTCCAATGATTTAGAACTATCATCTTTAGTCATGTAATCCGTATCACTTATAGGTAACAAATTGTTTGTATCATTTTCCAAAGTTGATTCATCCAAAGGCGATTCATCCGTGGCATTTTTTAAAATTAAGGGTAAATCTTCTTTACTACCAGAAGATGCTGTTTCTGTAGCTTTATCAGGCTCTATCAATTTTACATCATCTAATGATATAAATGTATTATCTTTTCCAATATACTCTCTATCTTTACGAAGTACCAAATCTTTTACATTGTTAAAGTCTGAATGTAAATCATCAATGTCAGATTTCATGCTTGTTGATGAATCAGCTTTAATATCTTCAATTGTTTTCTTATCTTCCGCCTTGTCGGAATCTGTAATATTTTCCAATACTATAGAATCATCATCTTTGGTAGTGTACTCTTTGTCACTACTCGGTACCAAAATATTTATAACGTTCTCTGAATTTAAAGACAATCCATTATTTTTCATGTTTGAAAGTATATCAGTTTTACTGCTATCAAACACTATATTAGTTGTGTTTTCCCTATCAATATTTTCAATTCTGCTGACAATATAATTAACTCTTTCATCTAATAAACTTCTCATGTGTTGTTTTGTATCAATTTTGCCATTCGTGTCATTAATTTCGTGATCTGAAATAATTTCCTCCATATTCTTGGTTAATAGTTCTGTATTTGTAGGAACAATATTATTAAGTTCTTGTATATCGGTGATGACTTTAGAAATATTGTCATAACTACTTTCGAGATGCCCAATGTTATCTTTGGAAATAATAGATATAATACTATCGTTATCTTCGGCACATTCTGTACTTTTAGATGTTTTACAAAGAATCTGTAAAAAGGAAAGAATTTGAAAGTCGTATAAGGTGAAATAGCTAAAATCAAAATTGAACTGTGTAAATTGGTTCTATTCCATTAAAATACAGAAATATATACTGCTCTTGTTAAAATAACAGGTAGATTAGTCTACGTTTTTCTCTCAGTTTTAGAGCTTGACGTAATAGTTGAAATAAATACCGTTATATTATCAATTAAATCATCAATAAAATCCCAAACAGCGCCTTCTTTTTCCTCCAGTTCTGAAACATGATATTTACAAGATTATTAAGTTTCAAATATAAGCTTAATATCAAGTATATGTAAATTTTTATTTTTTGTAAATCAGAATTACCGTCAAGTTGTTCCAATAATTGTTTATACGACATCTCCTCAAGAATGCTCGCAATCCAAATTGTTACCTTAAAATTGAAACTGTATTATAGATTAGTAAATAGACACGTATGTAGGTACTTATTCAAACTATTTGCTACTACTCAAATATAAAAAATCCTTATGTTCCACAGAAATAAGTTCATAATCATTTTAAAAAATAAATATAAGAAGCATTAGAAACCTAAATACGCAAACAAAATGAACCAAACAAAATGATTTACATTATTTTACTTAATACAATTTTAACTCCTAAACAAAACCTGGGTTTGAATTAATAGTGAATTCAAGAGAACAATGCATTTTGTAACAACGAAGTAAAACTACCAGTTACTAAATACCAAGTAGTATTAATACAACTCACAGTCATAATAATAAAACTACTTTATGTAGTCTGTCTGTTTATGTCAGTTTTTCAGCTTCTGGATTTACCTTTGCGTTTTAACTAGAACGGCGTGGTAAGCGAAACGTGCTTCACAAAGTTGCTATTCCGTAGATCATCCCAGAAAGCAACGCTTTTTGGTGTCATTTAGAAAAAAGTACCATCCTAATAGGCGTAGTTTCCATATGTCCAAGGGCAAAAGTGACCATTTAATATCAGATGGATAAAGAAGATTGATTAATTTTGTAATCCGATAATGTTGACATTCTCTTTGATTTTCACTACCTTGATTTTTGGCACAAACTGTTTATGCAGTTAATATCTTTATGTGTAAGTACATAAATAACCTACCTTTTTCGACATTTCATCAAGGACTTTGTCCTTTTTAGAGTTATGTTTGCCTTTCTTATTCCGTAAAATACAGTTAATTTCGTCGCTTACAATCTGGTTTATTCTCGCCAATCTAAAGATTAAAAATTATCTTTGTCATTTTCTAAAAATATATCTAGCAAGGCCTTTCAGAAATATCAATATAGGTATGCTACCTTGTTTGCTATCTTTAAAATTTAGCGGATTTAATTTAACTTACTCCTCGCTTAGTGTTATGTTTGCAGGTGACAAAAGTTTTTGTGTTATTTTATATCCAAATATCGCACATAATAACATTATTTTTTTGGTATTTTGATTACTCCAATACTTTGATATTGGTTTAGATTGTTTTGGTGAACTGCAAATATATCAAAGCCTATAATATAGCCTATATAAATTAAAATTACTATCATTCATGAAATAATTAAACAAAATAATCAGTCTAGATGAGAAACTCCTGTTTTTTGGTTTTCGGTTAAAAAAAGAAACACATAGTAGGTAAGTACGTACGTCAGTACGTCAGTACACGATAGGTATATAGTATATAGTTACCATTTTTTAGATTTGGGCTTTTTAAAATAATTTACTGCTTCTGAAATTTGCACTACCGGGTTTTCATCCATTATATGTCGTCTAAGGCGCTCTACCTGAAGTAATTTAGGAAATTTGAAAAAGTAGTAGAAGGCAAAAAATGTGAAGTGTTACGAGACCTATCAATAGGCCAAAAAAGGAGGACCAGGACAAAATCACCGTCGGAAATATACACGTTATAATATTACCTTTGTAGGGCTAGATTTCATTCGGTTAGTTACTTTTATATCTGTATATTTAATTAATTAAAATATATTTTACAACTACAAGACATATTAACACGAATTGATAATAGGTAGGTAATGCTTCATGCATAAGAGCTTCTGTAATTTTAAAACAAATAGCCTGTAAGAAAGACAATTGTAACTAAGACAATATGAAAAATAAAAAGGAAAATTGGAAATAAATACAATTTACCATATAATCTGGCAGTGTGGAGCAATTGCTTTTCCACGTATTTAAACAGCGTCGTTTTAAGGGTTCCGCTAACTCTATAATTCTAAGGGGACATTGTTGTTGTATATATTTATGATTAGATCTCTTCTTTAATCTTCTTTTCTTTAACACTTTTCGACTTTTTCGATGGATTAAGTTTAATCTAGTATTTGAATTGTTTTGATTAAACTCGTATCCTTTTCTGGAATTGAGAAATTGTAGAATTTTATCATTGTAAAAAGATTTGTAAAACACACTGCGTAACGTTGTGATAACCATAATTGTTCAACAAATTTTCTTCCATTAATCTTATAAAATGCGGTGCTGGGATAACTTGTTAATCGAAAGTAAAAAAGGATTATTAGACAGTTTTGAGATATAGGTACGTATTTTTCCGAAATCTACAGAAAAACTAAGGTATCTGATTGGTATAACTACTGTCCTCCTAAGCTGTCTTTGTTCTACTACGTTTGTAAGAGTTACATCTTACCACGTGGTAAGTATAAAATTGATGAACTAGCAAGTTCTTGTAATATTTTGATAATTATTATATACTAGCTTTTGCCAGCGACTTTGTCCGCATAGTAGTCCCTTGGGGGTAGAATTTCGAAAAATCCTTTCTTAGTGCTCACTTACATTATGGAAGGAACCCCTGTACCAAATTTCATGTTTCTAGGTACAGTAGCTTCGGCTGTGCGTTGATATGTCAGTCAGTTAATCAGTTTCGCCTTTTATATATATAGATATAATAATTACAATGATTCGTACTGTCCTGGCACTTCTCGGCGGATGTTCCATCAATTGGTTCAATTTGATTTCCTTAAAAAAGTGCATGCAGTGGATAAAATTGGTACTTACTGATAATATTTATTTTGCTATTGTTAAATGAAAGTTTCTACCTTTTGGAACATGATGGTATGGTAAAATCGACATGGATTAAATCGTATTCCGCTTCATTTAATTTTGGTTTCTCTTGACGAAGTTGTATCCCTCGTGAAACTTCTTGTTGTACATTGTAAAACGACCAATGCTCTGAAAAATCTAATTCTGTAGCTGAATCGCCTGAAACCAACGAATAGATAAATATGTATAATTTTTTGCTAACGTAAATACTATAATTTTAATAGAAACTTTAAAAGCACATGTTTATAATTAATTGGCCAAGTGAGTATATAAAAATATTGGTATCTACTTATTCACAAATAAGATAAAAATATTTTTGAAGAAAAATAATGTCTGCTACAAATCACGATTCGTTTACGCTAATCTTCGAAAGTAGGTACTTGACTGATTTTCATGATATTTTGATTAAATGCACACATGTAGAACTTACTCCAACTTGAGAGGTATAATACTTTTGGATACTGCCGGCAAGTCTTATTAAAGGTAGGGCAATGTCTGCCCATCCTTACCAGCATAATATAATAAAAATATGCCTACACCTTAAGATAATTTGTATTTCACATGGGAATTACTCCTATCTGCACATGCCTACCAATATTTCCTTTTTTACGAATTTAATATCCCGAGAAAATAAGATTTGTGAAATAATAATATTAATAAAATGTACCTAAGTAATTTTTCTAATATAAAGGTGTACCTCAGTTGCCGAAAGCAAAATGGGTTTTTCTTATCTAAGTAGTAATTTTAACTTTTACTAACCCGATTTATTAAAATTGATCGTCATCGTAACTGGAGGGACAATAAATGATTTTCAATTTAAACTTGATGATTCAATAACTTAAAATTTTTATGACCATTGTGGAAGATCAATTAACTCGAATGTATATGAATTGACGGTTGAATAAAATCTATTAGCCCGTGAGTTAATCTGAGATGAGTATCTAAATCATGCTTTATTTTGGATTTTTTTATATAGGGTTATTAATGTTGCTACCAACTACGAACCTATTCCTTAATATGTGTTTCGAATCCTTCGTTCTTTTTGCTGGTGAAAACCTAATAAGGAATTCATTATTATTATTAATTTTCGCTTGATGGCCATTAGTATAATATAAATAGAATGTAAGTACATCGATAGAAAAGCATGTCAAGCCTCGGTTTAATACTTTAATTTCGTTACCTTAACTTGCATAAGCGCTATCCTATGGCAAACATTGTATCTACCTACATTATATAACACATAATATTGTATAGATAGATTTCTGTTGTAATCCATAGTTATTTGTTTTTAAAATATGCTAGCCTGTGATAGATGGAAGGATGGACGGACAGCAGAATCTTAGCAATTCGTACCGTAAGCACATTTAGAGTTTGAAATCCTAAAAAAACTGAACATAAAGCTTATAATATAAGTATGGATATCGTGCCTGGACGTTACGCATAAAAATAATGATTTGGAGAATAGCGTGGACGAATTTCGTCCATACAAATTTCCAAATGTACATAACGAATTTAAATAAATCTAAAATTCACCTAATATGGGTGTTTGACCGGATCCAACTTGGGTCAAATCTCATCTGATTTAACTCGGCTAGTGAGTATATAAATATAATCTTCTGTAGAAAATCAGTGTGATTAATAATTTAATAAAACCTTTTATAAGAAACAGTTCCTTGGCAACATTCAATTGATATCACTCACTGTCACTTTGACAGTTTGTTGGCCGTGTATGTAATTGGAACCAAGTCTATTCATTTCAATATCATTTCATTCATTCGACGCGAAGCTATTGAAGTTTATGCGTGTTGTAGTTTTACGTGTTTGCTCGATTAAAATACTTCGTAAATATAAACATAAAATATTATATACTTTGAAACATAAATAAAATACGTGTTACAGAACAAAGATATTTACGACACGTTATAAATAAATAAAGGTTTTACACATTTTTTATGAAATTAAAAATTCCCATTGTGAATACATTATAATCTCGGTGTGTTGTAAACAAAGAAGTGCGAAAAAGCAAAATGTGGTCTCATTTGGAGCGTGGTAGCTCACCCGTGGATTGGTGTGAGTCAAATTACTCAATTTCGCCTGTTATAGCGGAATTTGTGAACACTGTAAGTATTTTTGCGCATTTATAAAAATACCTCGCAAGAACATCGGAATATTTCTATGCGTGGTGAATTAATTATTATTGTAATAAGTGTGCAAGTGTAATATTTTTATCAATTTAAGTCAAGCAAGTAGTCCTTAAATTTTCATTATTGAAAATAGAATTCATGATCCAAGCCCGGTATTATGAAAAGTATTATTAATTTACAAATTATTGGCTCTAAATATCTTTTGTGTTCTTTCAGGTGAGCAATATCCTGTTTTTCTTGTTTCCACCGGTGCTCATTCACCTTTTTCAAGAATATGCCAGGTTTTTTAACCCGGCCATCAATGTCCTGTGGGTCTTGCTAATGGTAGTAGGACTCAGCTCAGCTTACTTCCATGCTACATTAAGTTTAGTTGGTATGTCAAATATTCATTATTTTTTACATTTACATTGTAACAAAAATTGCACAAAATTATTTCCTTCTTAAAATGAAATTTGTCTTTAATACATTCACAGGGTTGATTATTTGTTCCACCACCATTAATAGCTAAACTATTTTAATTTAATAAGGAATATTTAAGAAAATATGTTTGTAGTTGCTGAAGAAAAGGTATTTCTTGTATAACATACATTAAAAATAACACTTTAAACATGAGCTCTTATATTTGCACATTTTACTTTATTGTCCTTTTATTTTCAAAAATGAAGATAAAAGCAGATATTTTGTATTTATTTATCAGATTTTTCTACTTTAACAATCATGAAAAAAAAAAATTAAATTTACTAGGATTTCGTAATATAAAAAACATCACAATTTTTTACCAATCAGCATTGAACTATTATATCAGTTCTAATTCAGTTGTTATACTAATAATTAATTTAAATATTAAATATATGTTTGATTAACATGGGTATTCTTATCTTTCTAGGACAATTGCTTGATGAGTTAGCCATACTTTGGGTTTTTATGGCTGCATTTGCAATGTTTTTACCAAAAAGACATTTTCCAAAGTTCCTAGGAGGCAATAGGTAAGATTATCTAAGTTTTATTTTACTTAATTTAATAGGAACTTGTATGACTATTTTAATTACATTATAATTTACTATAATGAAAAAAAAATAGTATTTATACCTTTGTAATTTTTTTAACCTTCACAATTGAAGGTGGTAATGATTCTTCAATACAATTAATATCCATTGTAATGTTAGATCATATTGAATTAACACTATTTACCAACTGATAATTTCATTAATAATTTACTGCTACTTACTCATGGTCAACATATTTCTCATATCTGTATTCTTCTGTATTATGAATATAAACTGTTTACATTTCAACTTTAAAGTTATGTTACTTAAAACAATGGTCCTTTAATTAAAATTATGTACAAAAAAATCATGATATTATATAATATGTAAACATTTATCTATTTAACATTAATATGCTTAATTATTTGATTTAATATTTATACATTTAGCTTCTAGGTTTTGCATAATCACCTATTAGTGCTTTTATGTATCTAGTACCAGAGTGGCCTAACAGATTTTTAGCTCCTTTTGATCCATTTATATTTTCATCATTTAAATGGTAGGTAATCAAAAATTAATTGGCAGTCGCCGATAGAAGTGAAAACTTATACTAAAAACAACCACAACCCCTTAAATATCGTAAAGTGGTCAACACACGTTAACAATGTTGTTTATTGCGTTATGCTTGACGCCGTATAACGATTTTTCTATCAGTGATTACTTGCGTGCTGAACTGTACGAGTATTATACGATACGCCGCATCGATGCGTCATGGAAAGAGCGCGACGGGTGAGGTTTGGGACGCAGCACTGTCGCTGAGCAGTGCACAGTAACAAAACGACGCATTAATTGGTATATAACTAACACGATTTGAGTTTACTCGTTAAGTAGTTATAGACTATTTTGCAATAGGTACCCTAAGCGTAAATATGGCTCTGACGCGATTTCAGGTATATTTCTTAAATTCTAAAATTTGCCAATTATGCTTTAATTAACTAAATTAATTTATAAATAAAACTTTACAGTATAATTCGCATTTTTTAAATCATATAATCTTTTTAAGAACGTATGCGTTAATTTAAAAATCCAATTCCATAGAGCGCAAAGAAGAATGTTAATGCATATAAGTCAACATTGCTGAAAGGCAGTTTGGCTGAAGACTAGGTCTTCGAAATATGCCATGATGCCAACTCAATATTATATTGTCTAGTTGCGTACGGCGCGTACGCTAGTAGGTATACGCACATAATGCGCATCAGTGCGTCTAGTGCAGATGTACTCGTTTACAACATCGCAACTAGGTTTGGCTCACAAAGGTTCCGATAAGAAAATGTTTGTTTCAATAACACAATAACTGGTCCCACGTTTACCCACGTCGTATCTAAAATAATACGTACCTACATT
>DWNR01004549.1:0-10796 GCA_018250455.1 Polygonus leo
ATGGAGTTCTTCAAAAAAGGCGCGAAAAGAGCTCTCCTTCAAAGCCGGCGATGCATTGGCGGTCCCTCTGGTGCTGCGAAAGTCCATAGGCGACGGTGACTACTTACCATCAGGTAGCCCGTCTGCCTTATCGCTAGGTTTAGATATAAAAAAATACACCTGACGATAACTGGTCACTGCCGCCCATGGACATTAGTAGTCGGGCTCAAGGGTAGCGTTTCTGCCCTTGAGCACTAACATGTCCGCCCCGTGTCTGGCAACCACGCCTCTCCTAGTCCAAAACGCAATTAGTAACTTTATGGAGGATTAAAAGGGTTGCGATGGATCCTCTCCGGTCGATCATGAGTTGCACCATTACCTCGAAGTATTTTAACCTAATTTATAGTTAAACCACAATCAGCCCACATTAACTAAGAGCCAGTAGCGCGCATCCCCTCACACGTACACCACCATTACACCGTTGCATGAGCGTATGGTGTTGCAATGGAGGAAATGTGTCATGTTTCGTGACAATAAACAGCTATGTAGCACTCGATAAGCATCAAGTGTGGAGAGCTGAAACACGTCAATTATAGTAAAATGGTTATGAGGCTAGCGAAGAAAGAAATTGCAAGATGTTTCTTTACATAATGATTAGAGGCATAATAACAAAAACTAGGGATAGGTAGGATAGGGCTTTCATTCAGATGTATTTTTAGATTCAGATGTATGTTATTGATACAGGGTATTTTATATCAAAAACCGTTAATAGTTTTACGCGGAGAAAATTAATCTATATATATAAAAGGCAAAACTGATTAACTGACTGACATATCAACGCACAGCCGAAACTACTGTACCTAGAAACTTGAAATTTGGTGTAGGGGTTCCTTTCATGATGTAAGTGAGCATTAAGAAAGGATTTTTCGAAATTCGACCCCCAAGGGGTTTTCGACATCCATGCGGACAAAGTCGCTGGCAAAAGCTAGTACTTAGTAAAGCAATTCTTGTTAACCCCAAATAAGAACAAAGTCGTTAACAAACATTAAGACTAAGAACAGAAAAACCAAATTCATCATTCAGGTTTTTGATTGGCTGAGAATCCCTCTGCATATCAGACCGGTACCGTGATTGCTGTAGCCCGCAGGTTGTCAGCTGACAAGCTTCAACCAAAGGTACTGTTTCACTGAGAATTATGAATATGGCGGTACCAGTGTCGAACCGATATAGTCAAGGTGAAGTTTGCCACCCAGGACTCAGCAATCTATTCCAGGATTAAATTCAACTTGATTTTTTTCAACCCAAACTTCCGTCAGTCCGGTCGAACTTTACCTTTCACCATATACAGAACTATAATCATATAGTCTAGTCATTCTATACTTACATCGCAAACCATTATTGTCCCGCTGCTAGGCAGAAGCAATTTAGTCCACCGGATTGATGATATAGACTTCACACACCTTTGAGATTTTTTTATACTTTCTTAGACGTGTAATACAATAAGTGATAACTTAATATAGTAGTAAGTGTGTAAAATAATAAAGTAAGCGACAGCGGGATTCGAACCAAGACCTCCCGCGTCCTACCGCGAAAGATCGGTTTCTCGACCACTAGGCTATTACAGCTGGTATCAATGCCATGTCACGGTAAAGTGCTATGTCGTAATACAGGAACTCCACGCGGCGAGGAGTCAAATACGCGTGAACTTCTATTGTTTACTCGCTTCTTGGTGAATTAACTTGATTGATATCTGTAACAACACGCGAACCAAGCTCACTCGACTGAATTTCAATAGGAACTTATAGATAACCGCGAAGACCATTACGTTGTAATTACTAAATTATGAACACTACACATGAAGCTATAAATTTATACGTAATATAATCTACACGGGCAGATCTAGATCTACTTTGAAAAAAGTCGAAGTAGCGTCACCCAAAATTCTATCTGGTAAGTGGGACTATGTCACACGCATATACAAAAATACTTATAAAAGAATAAAAAAATACACATACATTTGACAAAAAAAATTAAATTTAAATTTGACATTTCACAATCAAATTGATCGTGTGCTGTCTGAAGGAGGTGTCAAGAGTCTCCGAAATCGGCGTGCTTGTATGAGGAGAGTTATGAAAGTGGAAGAAACTATGAAGTATGTCAGAACCATGCCATTTGGCACTCAATACTCTCTGCCTACCCCGTTAGGGATTTGGCGTGAAGATGTGTATAAAAAAATAAAAATCCAACAAATTAAAAAAAATATATATGGATAGACTCTTCTTATCCAGGAGTATAAAATATCCTACGACTTATTCTCTGACCTTCCAAATATACACAAAACAAATAAAAAACAGTCAGGAGTACGATAACAAATACTTTTGTTTGACACTGCAGTGTCATTTGTACTAACAAAATTCTGATCCATAAGGGTGGTAATTAATCTAAAAAGAAATATATCTACACCTAGAAGGTATAGAAAAGAGCGGTAGAACCCTGTTTATGCCTTGTAACAATTGTTTATTAGCGATTTGTACTTACCAGTTACACTTATATAAACAATTCAACGTTTATTATAATATAATACAATAACAATTCTTATCACACAATGCTCCACATTTCTGTAGAATTACCATAGAATGATTCACAACGCACCGACAGATGAATGACCTCTGTATAGTAATATATTATTTTGTCCAAAACTCTCGGTGAAGGATTCTTTGAAACGTTAACTGTAGTTTTAAAGTCCTTTAACTAGTCTAGAATATAAAATAGGAGATCAATGAACTCAGATTTTGCGTATTTGTAACTTTCCGCTTATATCTTGACTTGGCGTTATGACCTGCGTGGCGAAAAGTCTCAGTTTTTTTCATTGTTTTAAGGTAGCAAACGGACATGCAGTCCACCTGATGGTAAGTGGCCACTGCCGCCCATGGACCTAAGTTTGATCACAGGTGCGTTGCTGCCCCTAAGGACTAAGATGTTCGCCTCACTTATAATTATAGCCGGCAACCACGCCTCTCTAAACCGAAACAGAAGAATTGCTTCATGGAGGCTTATGAGGGTGGCGGTGGTACCTCCCCGGTCGAACTACACGAGTTCTACCACCTGTAAGCTTCCATAAATAATTAATTTTGATAAATTTTATGGATATGATTTTAAAAACTTAACATAATATATCATGACCTGTGTGGCGCAACAGTTACCAAAACTGTTGAAGTCAGAAAATCGGAACGAATTTTGTTTTCTGTTTCGGGACTATGCTATGCATGCATGGTGTGTAAAAAGTGTTAGTGTTACAATTAATAAGACTAAAAAACACACTTCATTATGATGTTTTAAGCAGAACACCCAAACCCGGAACATAAACATATATTCATAGTTCAAATTGGGATTACTGAGACCGAACCCGGGACCGCCTGCTTATCAAACCGGTAACTGTTGCACTAGTCATTTATATTCAACATATTCAAAGGTCTCTATATTATATTATATTATCTCACTGTCCGATTATATTAACATATCAGTTGCTATGAGTGTCTTATATACATACAATGCTCAAAAGATACATCTCGCACGGATAAGATCCGTGATTTAACACCTGCTGAAAACAGCTTTGTTTGTCTTAAGTACTAACTGAGGACCTGGCACTAGAGTCTAAAGTTTAGACCACAACAGTGGCGTATGGTGGCAAGGTCGTAGAACTCATGTAGTTCGACCGGGGAAGTACCACCGTACGTATGTACACGTTAGGACATACACGTACGAATACACGAAAATTGGCTTATATGTAATACGAGCATGAAGTCAAGTGACTTAATTTTAGTCAATATTTTCAATCTACGTTCAGTAGTAACAGCGCTCTATTTTATTTAATCTATACATATAATAAAGCTAAAGAGAATCGAGAGTCTGTACATGGAAGATATTCGAAATATAGCTGGCTATACTTAGAATATGCTGGCTATACTTGCTGGCTTGTATACTGGCTATACTTAGCTGGGGATACTAAGAATCGATAACGGAATACGTTTAAACAGTTTTTCAATATTTTTTGTCTATTTGTCTGTTTATGTGTTTATCTATTTATTTGACTGCGCATTACGTAAAAATGGCTTAACGAATTTTGATGCAAACTTTACTAATCTGTCGAGAAGATCCCTGGCCAGGTTTTAGGCTATAAAAATTTAACCCCTAAAAGGAGTAGCCACTACAGGGCGGAGCCGCGGGCACAGCTAATAATATATTCCAATGACCGATTATCTCCATTTGACCATTTTGTTGAGAGTAATCGAAGCAGAGGTTAAGAATATTCTAGTGGTTAAGAATGTAAACTGTCCCACCAGGGGTCCGGGTTCGAATACCGGACTTACATTAAAGTCATTGTGGTGGACCACCCTTATAGCCTAGCGGATCGAATAGTGAAATAAACCATTTCATAAAAAATCATAAAAATCAGTCCAGACGTTTAGAAGTTCAATGATTAACACAAGGACACAAGAAATATATATAATAGATAATATCCCAATGACTGATTATCTCTAGATAACTACAATCAGCAGCTATCTGTACCTAATATACATACAATACACACATCTGGTACGTTCTCCTCGTACATCTCACACGTACGCTAATCCGTGACTTAGCACCCGCTGAACTCAGCTTTGTTTATGCTAGCTACTGACTGCGGACTTCGTAACTTAGACCACAGTTCATGCTTATCTAACAGTTGATATTACATAAAATATACGATAATATTTTATTTAATGACTGCCAATTTTTAACAGCTACTATTATGTACATTTGTTGCGAGTAATCGAAGCAGAGGTTAAGAATATTCTAGTGGTTAAGAATGCAAACTGTCCCACCAGGGGTCCGGGTGCGAATACCGGGCGTGCATCTCTATTTTTTCAAAATCAGTTGCGTATTTTATTTAAATATCACTTGCTTTTCGGTGAAGGATAACATACTGAGAAAATCTACACAACTACAATATTATTAAAAATTACAAAAATAAATACTCCTTAAGGGTGTCTGAAATCTATCAATTCATGTAATGTGGCTATTTAGGCTTCTCAATGTGAGATGAGACTATAATGTGATTATGAATGTTTTAAAGACGTTATACACACACACACACACACACACATCTTCACGCCAAATCCCTAACGAGGTAGGCAGAGAGTATTGAGTGCCAATTGGCGCGGTTATAAAACGGTTCACGGTTTTACAAACGTTATAATACACATAAATTAACATATATACTTAATACGTGCATAAAGTCAAGTGACTTAATTTTAATTAATATTTAATCTACATTTAGTACTAACATCGCTCTATGTTATTTTACAATATAATATCGCAATGATCGATTATCTTTAGATATCGAGATATCAGTTACTACCAGTACCTAATATACATACAATACACAACATCTGGTACGTTCTCCTCGTACATCTCACACGTACGCTAATCCGTGACTTAGCACCTGAACTCAGCTTTGTTTATGCTAGCTACTGACTGCGGACTTCACAATTAAGACCGTAATGTATCGTCTCTGTATTGTATTTTGTGGACATTTAAATAAAACTTATTCAATTTAAAAATACTGCCATTCAATTGTTATATTCAAAACATAAAAGTTAAAAAAAAACAATTTAAAATATTTCATTTTCAATTTTGACATTGCTATGAAAGTTTTTTCATAATTATTAGGAACCGTCATCGGGGCTAACACTTATAGGAACAAAAAATCTTAATGCGTTCTTACTTGAGACGTTCATTTGATATCCATTCAAAGTATTTTACTAGGAAATTATGAATATTTTAATGTAAGAAAAATACTTTTAATGAAATGGCAATTTATTAATTGCGCATGAATACAATTTTAAATGACCAGATATAAATTAATCACTACTAAATTATCACCGTATATATAGTAATAATTTATAACATATAATTAAAAGTAAAATAAAGTGTTTGCAATCACAATTAAGTGTCATCCGTACCCATAAATATTGATAGGAATTTTATAATTTGTTGTTATAATAATTATATTAAAATAAATAAATTTATTTGCAATTATGTGATTATTGTAGTTAGTATCAACAGTTTACAATAAATTAAAATTCTATTTTGAGTTTGCCCTACCACAAATTTACATTACATAGTTTTAGTAATGGGTTCTCTATCCATTTTAAAATTACTTTCCCAACTACATTTCAATCATTCAAATGAGTATCTTACAAAACAAATCATTATAAATTAAACATTTCTCAGTCGAATTTTATATCGGTTATGATACGATAGGTATTTGTTTTTCCTCTTTTACGTTCTTTTTTAAAAACAGTCGGTTTTTTTTTCACTTTAACCCGAATTTGATGATGTGTTCAAGTAATATAAATCAACACATCATTAAAATTTTTTATACCACGTCGTAGAGTTGTAATTTTAAACTCAGCTTAGGATTCGATGACTATGCAAAAAGCTCAAAAAGAAATGTAAGATCAGTTCTAAAAACAACAACATTGAAAAACGTGGTAGGTATGTTTTAAAAAACTGCCTAAAGTTTATATGAAGTATATTCATTGCAGGGAATATTCGTCTTGTTACAATTTGTTTCAAAACATTACGTTACAAAACATTACATTACATTACATCACGCTAAGTCAGTACCCAGCAGCAGGCAACGGCCGATCCTCAACTGGGTGAAGGTCCCCGACACATGCTAATCCTTCCGTTACGCGCATACGAAGCGTTATGCCTAATACGCAGATTTGACAGACAGATCCATGTTTAAATTTGTCTTAGTCAATACTATGTTAGAAGTTTAAAAGATTCAGATAAACTCAAAAATTAACATTACTTCTTTTATTTTTCACGCTTTATTGTAAAGGTTTTTTAAAAAGGGCGACTCAACTGTTGTCCCTTGATGATAGTGACAAATAGTGGTAGTAAAAATAATTTAAAATATTTTTATGTAGAAAATTATAAAGCATTAATAATATATACCTATGTACCCAGAACGCTGGCAGAATTTCCTCGTCGTACAAAGAAGCTTATTTGTTCAGCGAAATATCTACCAATCTTCTTGCTTTAATCTCTTTTTTGAAGTGAAACCTTCTATAGCAACGATCGGTAGGGTAAAATGCTTGAAAACGCGTCAGGGCCATATTTCCGCTTAAGTTATTATAATCGTGTCGTGTAATATTGTATCTCAAGTCGTGTTAGGTATTTACCAATTATTACGTCGTTTGGTTAATGTGCACCGCTCACAAGAATCAATTGAACACGCTCAGCGATAGTGCTGCGTCCCAAACTTCACCCTTCTAGTTATAAGTTTTTACTTCTATCGGCAGTCGCTATGACTGCCCATTAATTCGTTTAGAGAAATATCTACCAATCTTCCTGCTTTAATTTATTTCTGTTCTCCCTATTTTCTTTCTTCTTTACAATTCAGCAACTAAATCTAAAGCTTTATTGTATTAATTCTGCGCACGTGATTTTAAATAGAGTAGACAATGAAAATATAAAAAGTATTAAACGGTCTCTTGAACCAGCTATAAATATATTAAACGGTTTTCTGTAACAACACGACAATATGTCTTCATCTTTTCAAAGAAAATACAAATAACAGACGTTTCGCAAGACCCCATACGCAACAATCATTATGGGACTACAACTGCTAGCATTATGGTTTCCGTTCTTACACCGTGGTTCCGGCCTTAGATTTCTCTATAAATACCGACCATACATTGCAGTAATACCCATACATACCATAACGTAACATAGATATAGCAGAAGTGATGTCAACGTGTTTCTTTATTAGGGTGTTTTTTATACAATGAAGGTATCAAACGAGCATGCAGTCACTGCCACCCATGGACATCAGTAATCATCCTCAAGAACAATTAAATCATACCTAAGTTTGATGATGCGTTGCTACCCTTGAGGACTAAAATGTTCGCCTTATATATAAGTGTATCTGGCAACCAAGCCTGTAAACACCGAAACAAATCTTCAAATCGAAGCACAAGAATTGCTTCAAGGAAGATTATGGAGATGGTACCTCCTCAGTCGAACTACACGAGTACTACCATCGCCACGTTTTTTTTTATTGTGTAAAAGTAGCAAACGAGCATGCAGTAAACCTGATGGTAAGTGGTCACTGCCGCCCGTGGACATTAGAAGACATCCCCAAGTACGATTGACCCAAGGTTGACCACAAATGCGTTACTACCTTTGAGAACTAAGATGTTCGTCCCGTTTGTTAGTCCATCGTTTGTTCGCCCGGCAACCACGCCTCTTTATTTCTTTATTATGAGGGTGGCGGTGGTACCTCCCCGGCTGAACTACACGAGTTCTACCACCTGGCTAATCTGGCTACCACTGTTGTCAGTCTGTTCGTCTGTCACAGAACTATGCTAGAACCCTTGAATTTGTTACAGAATGTGTAAGTTATTTAAGTATGCTAAAATTTATTGTATGTTGAGTAGGCAGAGAGTATAGAGTGCCAAACGGCACGGTTCGGACATACTTGCCTAGCTTCTTCCACGTTTGTAACTCTCCTCATACAAACACGCCGATTTCGGAGACTCTTGACACCTCCTTCAGAAAGTACACGATCAATTTGATCATGAAATGTCAGTCTGGGTCTCCCTCGGTATCTACACTCATCTACATTCGCATTGTATATCTGTTTTGGTAACCTTTCAACCGTCATTCTTTCAACATGTTCGGACCACCGGAGGATTCCCTTTCTCATTTTTACACCAATACTTTCTTTCGGTCCTACTTTCTCTCAAAAAAAAGCAAATTATATCTAAAAAGTTATATCTATAACTTGCAGTCTATTACGTGAAAATATTACAAAATATTACGTGAGACTTTATTCCAATAAATAAGTATACTGTAGACGCTACAAATCATTTGTTGAATCATTTAAATTTACGAGCGCATCCGCGTTGTTTCACTAGCAATTATTTACGCATGGCGCCTCATAAGCCATTACGTTGTTGATGTAGTTTTTTTTATTTTATTTACTAACTTTATTTTTTTTTATTTAGTGATCAGAAATAAATACAAAATAGTCTATAAAGTAAAGGAGGAGACGCTTGCAGCACTGACATCAAAATTATAAATTATTGGCTTGACATTACTGATGACGTTAGTCTCTAATGTCGATGGACGGAATTGACCACTTACCATCGAATGGACTGCATGCTCGTTTGCTACCTTAAGACGATAAAAAGGTGTAATATAAAACAATCCAATAAATAACTATTTATTTGCAAGTCACCAAGGAGGATTATGAGGGTGGCAGTGGTACCTCCCCATTCGAACTTCACGAGTTCCACCACCTGGTAAAATCAATCATTTGAATTTACGAGTGCATCCGCGTTATTAAACTAGTAATTCAAACGCGGCGTCTCATGCGCTGTTTCAATTAGATAACAATCTTAACAATCCGGAGATCGCGGCTTAGGGACAAACAAACAGAATTACCATTAATTGTTTATGTTAATAATGCTAATTTATTCGTCTGGGTAACAGACGATGAGAATTCCTATGGTAATTTGTTGTGACTAGCTTTGTCCTGTGTGTTTGTTTCAGTTTTACTTCATTTCATTGAAGTATGCGCAGAAGTTACTTAACCGGTTTGATACACAGGGGTCCCGGGATCGATTTCCGGCTAAACATCTGTATGATGATGATAATTGGATGATGATGATGTTGATGATGATAATTGGATTTCTGGTCTGGGTCTGGATATTTGAGACAATTTGAATTTACAAAAAGAATATATACAAAAAAGTAATGGCATTCTATTTTATGATCTTTTCTGCATACTTGAACATGTAGGAAATTTCATATTGATTAATTGAGTAGTTAAGGCGTGAAAGCGTAATAATATTGGCATTTACAATATTAGATAGTAGTAAGAATTCGCGATTTATAATATTAGTTTCCATAAATATTACAATACTAACAAAGTAAGCGGCTATGCTAGGTTTGATGTAATTAGAAGAAGATACATATGTACCTATCTTGCATATGCAAAATTTCGTTAAAATTTTTATACTGTCAGGATAGCGATTCTGAACGCATGTATAAATGATTCCAACTTAAAAGAAAGAATTCTTATTAACCACTACGATGCACTATTGTCAATCTGCATCATTTGCCCAGTTTTCTCTAATATTAGAGATTATTTATAGTATATGTATACTACATTATAAGAAAGTGGTTACTAGCTATCACTCTAAGCGAACATCTTAGTTCTTAGAATACTATTCAATCATGGAATTGATTATAAATGTCCAGACGGCAATGACTATTTACCATCAAGTTCATTGCAGCCATTTCCCCCCGTTATAGTATAAAAAAACGACCTGAGAGGTCTATGGACCACCGGTCGGAAAGAAATTCTTTTTGCTTTTTGGTAGACATTTGCTCTAGTCATATAAAATATTAAGTTAACACCGGTAAAATAAAAAAAAAAATATTTATGTCTATGTAATGATTTCATGTAAGGAATAAATGCTATTATGAAAAAGTGTCGAGAAAAAGTCTTGTTACTCTTTTTCGATCTCACTTCCATCCCGCTCAGCGCTTGTACCGCGCGTTAGGGGACATCATTCCAACACTACAGTGTAGGTCTATGAGTATAGAAAGCATAAACCTAATTTATTGAAGTGAACACTTTTATAGCAGTCTTTGCTAGCAGCAGGGCAGGGTAAAATGATAGAAAGTGCGTTAGAGCCATATTTACGCTTAAGGCATTGCAAAATAGTCTATAACTACTTAACGAGTAAACTCAA
>DWNR01004550.1:0-10796 GCA_018250455.1 Polygonus leo
TTTGATCACAGATGCGTTGCTACCCCTGAGGACTAAGATGTTCGCCTCGCGTTTAAGTATACCCGGCAACCACGCCTTCTTTAACATGATTCTTTAACATAGCTGATTAAATCGTGTAACATTTATATTTGAATTTAACTATTCAGGTAATGTAATTTCAAGAGATTGTTATATGCTATAAAATATTACTGAGAGAAATAAATAATGTATTGTTTCTTACAAACAATGAATGGTTTGACCTTTTAACTAAGTAAGTTAAATTAATTTATTTTAAAAATAGATAATATTAAAGTGATTTACGATGATAAGCTTTTTAAAGTAGCTCAAACATTATTGTTGTGTCAGAATAATAGAATACACTAATCTGACGCTCTGACGATTTTAAGATTTATTTAAATTTGTATTTTGTTAAAAATAGGAGTTTATACAGGTAATCAATACTTTATTGTAGCATAAAGATCTTCACACATTGTGCCGACTTAACGCCAACTCCACTCCGAATCGATTTGTACCTACTAGAGTGAACGGGACTACTAGAAAAACTGGTGTAATGCGGGGAGGTATAATCTTCGATATAGCTACTCTTGCGTTTCGTTTTGGAGAGGTATGGTTGCCAACTGTAATTGACACGCAATGACCTCGCGTTAGTGAGGGGTTGAGGACTGATGAGAAACCCGTTGCCAACACGGGCAGGTCTGATAGTTGACGAACGCCGAACGAAGAGTATTATTATTTTTGACAACGAATTGTCGATTTGTTGAGAAAGCCCTTATAATCCTCCGTGAAGTAATTCTGATTTCGTTTTAAGTGCGGCGTGGTTGTCGGTTAAACTCCCATGTGGCGAATATCTTACGCCTAAGGAGTAGCACAGGAAACCTTTGAGTTAATGGAAGCGTTCAAAACACTGGAATCAATTCCAAACTGTTTCAAAACGTTTCTTGGTTAGTGTTTAGTATGTGTAATGTGCGAAGACCTTAGAACCATAAAAGACGAGTAATTAAAAACTAGTTTATGCTACCCTTACGCTCTACGATAGGTTATCTTTAAGGGTTGGGTTTATACAGCCGATTTGCATATTATCATCATTCGATTCTACGAAATGGGTTTATGACTGGAATTATAAACGTGCAACATATTTTCAACTTAGTCTCATTTGCATAATTCTTACATTGGTCATCTTTATGTCTTAGATTGTGGTAGAATTCTAAGTGGTAAGCGATATGGTAGATAAATGTAAACTAATTTTTGCGTAGCAGTTCTTTTGTTATCATTAAATCGGGACGGAGGAAAGGACTGAAGCACAATCGACATATCGACATGATGTGATACGTTAAGAAAGAAAAAACTCATAACTCGTAACTTCACAAAGCTATAATAAACATACATATATTATTTACAATTAATTGGTCATGTGTTACAACACAGACACATGACTTATCAAGTGAATCTGGAACTACTATTAAACACAGTTAGTTAGTTAGTCAGACAGTCATTCAGGAGGTGTTATTTTTATATATTAAGATAAACATACTTTTTGTGGCGCTTGCGCCCTGGTACGGCGCGCCAGCAGATGACGTCACCCGTCAATAGAATTCTGGTTAAATTACAAAAAATATTCTTCAATCGACTCCGTAACACTACAGATCATTACATCTTGTAACGCATTCAAATAAATAAAATATAAAGGTACAATATAATGGTACAGATACATTATCCGAACGTGGTACGTTACTTCCACAACATTACCTCGGCTGAAGGGCCATATCAACGTTATCCTTACTTTCAAACGTACGTAAGATGCTCTACCTTATTATGCACTTAGAACAGAGAAAGAGTGGAGAGGAATTAATACTAAATAAATTTGTATGGAATAATGCCTTTTTACATGTGTACATAATAGGATAGACATTAGACCCAAATAAATTAAAGAAATTTTATCTATTTATTTTTTGATCCAGTATATCAGATTCTTATATTTATGTGTGTAAAATCATTTGTAATCAAACCCATTTCTTAAAATCCCTTGTAACCTTTTCAAAAGGCAAAAAATAAGTACAGCGACAATTAAATCCATATACTTGAAAGAAAAAAATATTTATTTTACACAGTACGTGTAGATGTAATATATGTTTCCAAAGTGAATTTACTTACATTAGTTAAATAAATAAGATATACAGATAAATTATTTATTGTTTGTACACCACAAAACATTAGTATATCGGAGTAAAAAATAAAAAGTAATAAAAAAAAATTAAAAAAAAAATAGAAATAAAAAATAGTGAAGTAACACAAACAATAGGCTGCCTTATCGCTTTAAAGCGATTTTTTCCAGGCAACCCAAAAAATACAGAGATTTATACAAAAAAAAACCAAATTGAGGCGTACACAATGGAGTGTACACAGACAATTAAAAGAAAAAAAAAAGTTTTACACATACACACACAAACAGTCATACATACTATAAAGTTAATACGTGAAGGAAATTACAGTAGAAACTAGGATGTTAGATGGCAATAGAAAGGAGTATAAAATAAATGAAGATTTAGTTTTTAAGATAGTGATCCTTTACTAGCTTTTTAAATAGTTCGACATTTTGGGTTTTGCAAATGGAGAAAGGCAACGAGTTCCAAAGACGTACAGCAGATGCAGAAAAGGATTTGTGGTAAAATGAACTAAAATGTAAAGGAGTTTGCAGGGAAAGGTTTCCACGGGAGCGAAGTTGGCGGTCATGGGAACTGCATAGATATTTAAATTTTTCGCGGAGATAGCTAGGAGATGTTGGATTAAACAGTATACGACACAGAATAGAGAGCATATTAGTATTCCGGCGAAGACGGATCGGGAGCCACTTGAGATTAGCGCGAAACTCTGAATTGTACTATTAATTCAATTATAAATAAAAGTAATTAGCACTATTATTGAGAATTTTATTGTTAATTAAAACTCTTAACGATTATAACAAAGAAGTTTATTTAAAAACTAAAAAAATATAAACATTTTAGGTAGCTGGATTTTCAGATGTATCAATGCCGAGAGGGTTTCCTAGCCAGGGATACACGTCAGGGCACGCTGTGCATACTTCCATCCAGTAGTTCATCTGAAATGTCAAAGTCCTTAGTAAAAATAGAAATCAAGTATATAGTAAATTCAGTTAGAGATGATACAAAGTTGGTGACAATAAAATATTTTTAACGTAAACCTGGTGATAAGGCAGACAGGTCCCTTGATGGTAAGTGTTCACCGTCGCTTATGGACACAAGAAGGATCATCAATGCATCGGCGGCTTTGAAGGAGGAATCTTTTTGCAACTTCCCCAAGGCAGAACAAATCGATATATTACCTTTTTATCGTATAAAGGTAGCAAACGAGCATACAGTCCACCTGATGGTAAGTAGTCACTGCCACCCATGGACATTAGTAATAATCCCAAGCACAATTAAATCGTACCTTAGTTTGATCACAGATGCCTTGCTACTCCTGAGGACTAAGATGTTCGCCTCGTGCATAAATATAGCCGGCAACCACGCCTCCAAACCACCATCAACCATCAAATACAAATGTTGCTCGGTGGATTATGAGGGTGGCGGTGGTACCACCCTGGTCGAACTAAACGAGTTCTGCCAGCATGCAAAGATACCTGGCAAATCTAGCAAAACAGATTTGAATAAACATACCAAAGTATGGTCAGCAGTCAAGGGACCACAGCTCCTCCAGGCGCAAGAAGAAGTCCTTCTGGTTCTGCAAGGTTGCTTTGCGTATTCGTCAACTTTTATTGGGTTGCGCGCCCACTCAATAACTTCATTTGCGTTCACCTGAAATCATGTCATATAATTGACCGAGCGAGCGAATCGAGCGAGGTCTACAAATCAACTTGGAGCAAAAATATATTTTTTGTATGTATGTATGTATGTTTGTAACGCGATAACTTTCGAACCGTTGGTCTGATTTTTTGGCATATAGAATTTTTAAGTTCGTGGGGCAACAAAATCGGTTAAGTAGTTTTTGAAAAAATTACAATTAAATATTAAAATATCCAATTACTTCGGAACCGTGTGTCTAATTTTGATAAAAATTAAAAATATATGTAGAAGTTATCAATAACATTGTTGAATGTGTTGGGAAAATAAATTGAGTCAGTCGTTTTTCAATTTAAGCGTTTAGTTTTGGATTATCAAAAATTTATTGTGTTCGCGAGGTTTAAGTTCGCGGCGAACAACTTGTGTATATTCAAGAAACAACAAAAATTACTCATTACAGAAATAAACAAAAAATATTAACTAAAAATCAAAAATATTAACTGAGTAAGACTAATAAGTACGAGTAAGACTAGTAAGTTAAGTTCGATATCTTCTGTTTAAGAATGACCGTCCCCTGGTCATTAGATTAAGATAAGATTTCATCCATCTTCACCCACTCATCCTTAAAGCAAAACTCAAAAACTACAAGCATATCCCTGCCTGCATCATATAAGAGTCACGATAGGCTAATAAAGGAACTATTTTATGTATTTTATCCAATGCTCATAAAAAGAACTATAGTACTAAATTATGTTATTACTGAGCGGTTTTAAAATTGCGGAGATAATCCAACAAGGAGATATTCAATGTAAAAATGTTAATCTAAATACTTGAACTAACCATGAAAGCGTCATGAAGGTTGTTGACTACATCCAAAAATCTGTTGAAGGCTCTCCTGACAGCTGGGTTAGAGGATAAGAACCACTCATGGACGTAGAAGCCAAATGGAGCACGATTGCCCTTGTAGTGCCTCTCGAAGTTGGTCATAATAAAACGGAACCAGCCCTCTTCATCATTTTCATTAGGTCTAAGAATTACAACAGTCAATTTAAAGTGATGATAAATAATGATGACTCCTCCTGAATGGAGAGCATGAGTTAATTATTTATGAATTATAAATAGCTTAAAAGTCATATCTCAAGTCTGAGAGTCAAGTCAAGCCTGAGAGTCAAAAAAAATTAAACAGCTCGAAAAACTAATTGAGTGACTGTATTTGATGCAGTGTAACGAATTTGAGCAGTTGTTACTTTTGGTTTAACTCAGATATGATTTAATCGAACGTGAGGAATATAACTAATGTCCATGGACGGCAGTGACTATTTGGCACCAGGTGACTTTCATGCTCGTTTGGCACACTTACTCGTATACGTTAAAACGAGATATTAAGAAGTTTTACGCTAAGTTTAAATTGCTATGTCTATATTGAATAATCGGCTGATTAGTCAAATTATACGATTGAGTATGATTAGACAAAATAATTAATTGCATCGTCTTCTCGAATGCATCATTATGACATTGCGTAATTTTCAAAATTAACTTCAACAATCTTTTCACCTATAAACAGTTATTTTTTGATTGGTTGTATTGAAAATAACGTTAAAATAAGGCAAATGCAGTAATATTGTATAGGTACAGTAGATATAATAGTAACGCTAAAAATGAAGATACAAACGGATCCAATTCGAACCAAAATTTACTTATGCGATCCTTCAGTGTGACATCCCTGATATCTATTAGTAGTGAAAAGAGATAGCAAATGATTTACGTTTTGTGTGTGAAGTGCGATAAAAAAAAGTTGTTTGTGCAACATGTTTGAAACACAATTCAACCGCAATTTAGTATAAGATTGTATATTTATTGTATGATTGGCTATATTATGCTCATATTTGTAATATGAGTGAAGTATAATAAAGTAGCAATCGGCTGCCATGATTGATTATTGTCTACATTATTCTGCATCTTTAATTATTCTGCTATTAAGAACATCTTTAATTATTCTGCCACCTTCAAAATCCCATGTGAAAAACGCTAGGCATACTTACACACAAAGCCAACATCTGAGACAGACAAGTAGACCTAGTTCATAACAAGGAAAGCTCAGTGAAAACTTATAATTTGGATTCCACCTGACCTCTATACCTTTAACTAAGATCTGGTCAGAAATCGTTAGTGGGGGTGTCCACTGATGAATGCATGAATTGCTGATACTAATATTAAATTAAGCAATTTTTTTTACATACGAAACGATTTTTTCTGTCTCCTTATGGGACTTATCTTTCATATTTTATGGGTGATATTGATATAATTTAACTTGAAATTAATAAAACGAACAAATTTTTGAATATTTATAGACATTTACAGGGAAACGGTAATTATCCTTTTATCCTAGACATGATCAATACATTAACTGATAAAATGGTTATGATATATTCCGATAAGCCGGAAATTTTACTGAGATAATATCAAAAACACAATTTTAATATAACGATGTACATAACTTTTTAATAGGGCAGTAAGACAATTGGTCATCTTTCTTTGTTACTGGGTACATTTGTAAATACAATGCATGCATTTGTCCACCAGTCATCAGCTTTATCAAGGCCATTGGTGGGCATAGACCATCCTTAACTGGCGCAAGTCTCGGTCCTATCACCTTTTAATTCTGTAATTTCTCTGTGTTCTCTAAAGTTCTCTGTGTTGATCACTTTCGTGGATCGTGACATTGCTTTATCATATTTGATCTCCTTATGTTGAGACACAAAAGTCTTTTCTTAATTAGGAGGATTAAAATTATAGTAAATCGTACTAGCTATGTGGACTTCTCAAAGTACGATATGGTTATGAAAATGTCTCACACTTGGTGAGAAATTCTACAGTCCCTCAACAAGTTTTCCTTCAAGCAAAGGATAATTACTTTCTAGTAATTATGTTTGTAGTATAAACATAATTAAAAGACCAAACCCCTAGTCCCGAATGAATGGTGGAAATCTGAACCATTAGGCTATCAGCGCTATCACTAATTTAAAATATCCAAAAACCGCCCAGATAATACCTGCGTCAGTTTCACTGAAATCAGTTCATCGATTCATTGATATCGCTTAACGGATTTTGATAGACAGATACGCCACAAACTGAATGGTAATAATATATATTATATTATTTATTGTAAATTAACCGTGATAGCCATTCAGTCTCTTTCGTTAAAGTCCGGGATTGAAACAATGATTGTCAAAGTTATGCGTATTATAAAATCTTTAGGTAATTTGAAGTCTATTAATTTGCTTTTGGTTAGCTGATTGGACTATTGACTTCCTATTCATTGGTAAAAGACAGGTACCCAGCAGTAGGTATGTTGGTTAATGATGATTTTTTGACAGTTACTGAGGAACTACCGCTGCCCTTCTATCATCTTATCACCTCTTATGCTACTTACTTATTTTCTAACTCCACACCACTGAGTTGTCTGGAAGAGATCGCTTATTAGCGATAAGACCGCCTTTTGTGCGATTTATTCATTTATCAATTGTACCTTTCATATGTTGACGGTGTGCAATAAAGAATCTTACTATTATTATTAAACTATTCAAAGCCCTAGGTTTTAATTTGCAGGAATGGTATATGGCAGGAGTAGAATCGGACCTATAGTCGACCCCAGGTTGCACTTCTATACTCCATGTACACTAAGTTGATCGTAATATATAAATGGGCAGCAATGATTACTTACTCTCAGATGGACTGCATGCTCTTTTTAGTAAAAAATCATTTTGCAAGGCTACTAAAATAAAACAAAAATTACAATGTTCCATAATTATTTAATATACAATTAATTAATCATCTATCTTTTATCCTGTAAGCTGTCCTAGAGGATTGCCAAGCCAAGGGTATACAAGAGGACATACGTTGCAAACTTGCATCCAGTAGTTCATCTGCAATGATAAAAAAAACATTAACACATCATTAATCAATTCTGTACTCGGTTCAGGCATATCATATTCATTTAACCGTTTAAATCTTCTATAGACCCTCTTAAAATTACTACTCTTTATTTAAAGACTATGTGCTCGTTTGCTACTACAATAACATAAAATATCTGGTATGGTGCTAAATAAAAATCGGGTAGTTTGGACAGAGAGGCTCCACCACCACCCCACAATCGTTTGAGAAGCAAATCTTACGTATCGGTTGTGAAGAGGCTATTCTTACACACATGTTTTTCACTCAATCTATTGTCGCCCCCGGGTAGGGTAGGTATTTCATTGAACTTGGATTGTTAAGAAATATTCATGAGCGACCACATACCATCAGGTTAACTGTGAGTTCGTTTACTATCTTAATACGATTGAAAAAAGTAAAGAATTTAAATTCAAAATTATCGGAGACTTACGTTATTATGAGCTGCTGGTAAAGGTCCACAGCTCCTCGCAGGGCATATTGTTTGCGTCACTCGTCTGCAGGATTTCGTCTTGTACTCATCCACTGGGATAGGATCCTTCACCCAGTCAATGACCTCATTGGCATTTACCTATGTTTTTTTAACAAGAGATCAATAAGTTAATTAAATAAAAGGTTTTGTATTAACATTTCCGTTACTATATTGTGTTGTAGCGAGATGGTCTTAGAGAGAAAACGTATCAAAAAAGGAGAAAGATAAACGAATGTAATAGAAATAAAAATGACTGTATTAATTATGACTAAGTGGTAAGATGATATTATAATCATGATATTATAATGATAGATTAATTTAAAAACATAAACAACTTTTGAAAATCATACTTTTTCGAACTTTAAATTACCAGAACGAGAAGTGGAATTTTATACAACTATACACAATACTTTTTGTCTAAGATGAGTAATGATTGTATTAATACATTTCTTTATTTAAGTTTTATACTTACCATAAATACATCATGAAGATTGTTCAGCATATCCAAAAACCTGACAAAAGCAGCTTTGACTGCTGGGTTGGAAGCAATAAACCATTCATGTACATAGAAGCCGAAAGGAGAACGGTTGCCGGTATAGTGTCTTTCGAAGTTGGTTACAAAGAAGTTGAACCATGCATTTTCATCAGTAAGGGCGGGCCTGTAAATGTTAATATAGGCAGTGTTAAATATATGACATTAAAAACCCGATTCAAAACAAAGCAGAATAATGAATTATGGACAAAACTTTAATATGTAATATATGCTAATTACAAATATTTAATTCGCTCGCCTCCACTATATTTTATCGATAGCTTAGTGTAATTAAATATTATCATCATCTGTAAACAATTATAAGTCTATTGCTTGAATTACTATTGATAGATTTTCGTTCAGAAACAGCAATGTCACAATTTGATAGCTAGTTGCTAGCTTGATTCAGGTTGATTTTTAACCTGCTTTTTACCGAAATTTAATTTTTAGCAAATATTAATCTCTAAAATGTACAATTACAGGTGCATACATGAAACCCAAATTATTTTTTAAATAATGGTTAATATTTCGAACAGTTATTTTACCCCTTATTCACCCCCTAAATAATTAATGGTACCTTATATTTTAATATTTTTTGTGTGCAAATAAAGTATATTATAATAAGAGTATCACCAGCTCATATGAAACTGACCTTGCGAAGCAAGAATCTACAAAAGAACATGCTCTGCCTTCCAAATCCGACCAAGTAATTATAGGAAGCACCCAAGGTCCAGGGATTGATGCAGTAGGACAAGGTGGTATCAAGCAGTCTTGATTGGAAGCATAATCCAAGGTGTAAGGCCACATTCCAGGGTTTTGGAAGTTCGAGGTGGGCCAAGTGAGATCATAAGTTAGATCAGCGCTTGCCATCATTTGGAAACTGGCATTCCCAGCCATTTGGAGGAACGGCATTCTCACACCTGGAATATTGAAACCAATCGTTATTGGACGACTAATACACATAAAAGGAGATGTAACCTGAATTATTTTGCATGGTTTATGGACATGGCGAATATAATGTATTTGGAAGCTAAGGTAAGGATTGAGTGTCAATTAAAAAAAAAATCATGAAATACATATATCACTTTAAAAAAGAAATACATATATCACTTTAAAAGTAGCAATCAATTTAATACATCAACATTGGGCTATGCATGTTACTGCTTTAAATTTCAAAATGGTAAACTAGATGAACCTCACCTTTGATAGCTTCATAGGGAATGTTAGCGAAGTGTGCCATCTGGATCTTCTGGTCAGCAAACTCCCTCATCAAATCTTCATACGAGGCTTCAGCCCAGTAAGATTGAGGTGTCTGATGCGTGATCGAGTGAAGAGCGATTTCATAGCCATGATTATGAAGTTCATTGACGAGTTGGTAGTTTGTATATTCGTGGTTGACGAAGTACGTTACTCCTATTGGACATCCGTTCTTGTTCATGCGGTTGTATGTAGTCTCGCGGTATGTTTCGATGTTGAGAATGTTGACGCCATCATCAAAAGTTAGTAGGACAAACTGAAAGAATATAAAACTATGTTATATTTTTAGTATTAGTTAATAGCAAATACGCGTGCGGTCCACTCAGTTACAAAGGCAATTAATAATATTCTAGGAGTTTCTTTGAATCTTGAGAGCTAACTCAAAATTACTCTTGGTTTGCTTGTTTAGTTTAGAAGATGACCATATTTTTGGGTCTGAATCTAAAACCAAGTAAGTCACTTTAAATGACACGAAAATATTTGCTTCACTATTTTATTCGTATGCAAATTGAACCTATAAGCTGAAAAATGTCCTACAATGACCACTTTTTAATAGGTCTCACATTTTAGGTGTTCATATGCTTACAAAACTTTTAAATACTTTATGATTGTTATATCGCTCTCTTAGACCTAACAAGTACGTTGTCCTAATAACTAACCTGTGGAGTATCTCTCGCCAATAGTCCTCCAGGGATATCTGTTGAGGAACATCTGCAATCCGGCAACTGGCACACTTCCTGGTCACATTGGTCTGCTAGAGACAGTTCGTCATCAGCAGCTACTATTG
>DWNR01004551.1:0-10796 GCA_018250455.1 Polygonus leo
TGCTCATACCGTATGATTTAATACAAGCTTTAATATATATTATTTTTGTCAGTTCACATGTCCCCGCACTGGGCACTGCATCCCCGCGTCGTGGGTGTGCGATGGTGACGACGACTGCTACGACAAGCAAGATGAAGCCGACTGCCCGCCGGTGTCGTGTCTCGCTAGTCAGTTCAAGTGCGCGGATTTGAAGCAGTGTGTACAGGTGAGAGATAACTAATTATTTTTTAAATTTTTATGGATAGTACCGACAGTAAAAAACATATTATATAAAAATAAAAAAAATATATTATATTGGTATGTAAATGTATAAATTGTTCTCAACTTAGTGGTCCTAAAGTAGAACCTTGTAAAATGTCTAACAATATTATAACCTTCTTTTTACATAATTTTATATTTATATATTATATTTTAGTTTTGGTAATTCGACTATTTGAAAAAAGGAGACATATTACAGTTATTTATGTCTCTTGCAGTGTTTCAAATATTTTTGAAAAACATTGTTGATCAGACCAAAATGTTAATTTTTATTTATTTTAGTTTAAATAAAGTAACATTTATATAATATATTTACTGTTATTCTTATGTTAAGTTTAGGCGTTACTTTTCATAGACGTAATTCGGTATAAATTATCCATTATGTCATTAATATTTAAACTGTTACTATTATGAACAAATGAAAAATAAATTTGATGTCTATAAGTAAATAAAAATGTTCTAGCAAATAAATATTTCGAATTAGCGCGTGACGCGCAAGTTCAAACGTATACTAACTATACTACGGATACTAACTAATACTGAGTTGTGGTCCGTGTCGCAGGAGGCGTACAAGTGCGACGGCATCCCGGACTGCAACGACGGCAGCGACGAGGCGGGCTGCCCGTCGCTGGCGCCGCACCAGTGCGCGCCCGACAAGCAGTTCCAGTGCCAGGCCTCCGGCATCTGCATCCCGCGCACCTGGTACTGCGATGGTGAGTCGTAGATCTTGTGCACAAACAGTAATCTACACAGTATAAAGTGAAGGAAGATGTATTAAGTTTAGACGCATTCCATATTATCAATTAAAAAATAATTTTGGACTTAACTGTAACTTGATGACGTTGTAAAACTCATGTGGTTCCAATGGTAAGGACCACTGCCATATAATCTGTGAACATTTTACTCTACAAAAGAGGTACAAAATGAAGTTTTAGTCCGGAAAATAAAAGTGTTTTCCTTTTTTGCCAAAATGTTATGCAAATATTGGGAGCAATTGGTATGTAATTAAAATTAACTAGCCGACCGAACTTTGGTTGGATATTTCTAACTTAAACAGTTGTGTTGAATAGCTTACCTTGTATACGTTGATAAAATACCAGCGCTTTTCACTCTACAACAGATGGCAATACATTAACTATATTTTTATGTAAAAATGGATTATTACGGACACTTGGTTTACACATTTTTTATGGTAAAAGACTATCCGTATACAAAAAGTCGTCAAAATCGTTTGAGTAGAATTAGAATAGTTTTCACATGCAGACCACTCTGACTCTAGGAGCTCATATAGTCTTGTGTAGAAACTTACATACGGCATCGCTTATTGATGCGCAGGCCTGTATTTTTAAATAGTTTTCCACTTCAGGACACTGGCTCTAGGAGTCTCATATAGTTTTGTGTAGAAACGTACATGAATCACCTTTTCGTCAGGCACGCCTGACTGTCTGTCACTAGATCTTAGCTCCAGTACGAACCGTATAAACGGCTGTGTCCGCAGGCACGCCGGACTGCGAGGACCTGTCGGACGAGCCGGCGGCGTGCGGCGCGGCGGCGTGCGGCGCGGGGCACTTCCGCTGCGGCAACGGCCGCTGCGTGTTCAAGGCCTACGTGTGCGACGGCCGCGACGACTGCGGCGACGGCTCCGACGAGAGCGCCGAGCTCGCCTGCAAGCCGCCCGTCTTCAGGTAACAACCCCTCCTCCGTTACTAAATGTAACTTTTGACGAAAGTTTGAAATCCCCCCTCTCCTCCCAAGATGTTATACTAGAGAAAAGCCTGCAAGACCCCCTTACTCCGTAATACTAGTCTTGTCTACTTGAGCACCCGATTTTACATAGGTAGCCCAGTATCATATAGATTATTCATATAGATTAGAAATAACTTCACTGCTCGTGTTCAAAATGCCTATACACGTACCCTTGTTACTGGTCTCCAAATAGCGATTTAGCAATTAATATACATACAACTAGTCACAATACAAAAGAGACAGTACACATTTAACACCTTGCTATTCAATAAACCCCTCAACCTCGACTTGAATCGGACTTGTGTTGGTATAAGTGAAGTTCTTCGTTAAAAATCTAACACAAATCACATCATTTTACAGGTGTCCATCAGGAATGTGGGCGTGCCCAGGTGTGACCGGAAGATGCGTGAACATTACGCAAGTGTGCGATAAAAACCCAGACTGTCCCAACGGCGCAGATGAAGGACCCGGCTGTGACTTTGCTGAATGTGAACACCGGACTGGACTCTGTTCAAACCAATGCAAACAAACACCTAGCGGAGCCATCTGTCTTTGCCCGAGCGGAGAAGAATTGGAACCAGATGGTTTCACTTGCAAGGATATCGATGAATGTAACCCACCAGGATTATGCTCACAAACGTGCACAAACACCAAGAGATCATACTTCTGTGGATGTGTGGACGGCTACCAGCTGGCTGGTGATAAACACTCCTGTAAAGCGAATAACCACTCCAGTGCCTTCTTGATCATTTCCAACAGACATTCCATATTGGTAGCTGACTTAAATGAACAGGGACTCGAAAGGGTACCGATAAACGTCGAAAATGTTGTTGCTACTGCGTCGAACATGCACACGGGAACGATATTCTGGTCCGACATGAAGCTAAAGAAGATTTCAAGGTTAGACCGTGGCAGCGAACCGCAAGTGATTATTTCCACAGGTTTGGATCTAGTCGAAGGTTTGGCGTATGACTGGGTGGGAGGCAACATCTACTGGCTGGACAGCAAACTCAATACGATAGAAGTAGCCAAAGAAGATGGCAGCGCAAGAACAGCTCTGATGAGTGGAAACATTACGCAGCCTAGAGGAATGTGCCTGGATCCTGCACCAAACGCGAGATGGTTGTTCTGGACCGATTGGGGAGAAAATCCTCGTATCGAAAGAGTGGGCATGGATGGAACCCAACGCATGGCTATTATTACTACTAAGATCTACTGGCCCAACGGACTGACGCTAGACACAGCGACCCAAAGAGTTTACTTCGCTGACTCAAAGTTGGACTTCATAGATTTCTGCTACTACAATGGTTCCGGAAGACAACAAGTCTTAGCTGGAAGCCATTATCTCCTGCATCCGCATTCTCTCACTCTATTCGAAGATACATTGTATTGGACGGATCGTCAGTTGAACAGAGTGTTATCTGCTCACAAGTTTATGGGCACCAACCAGACGGTTGTATCACACTTGATATCGCAGCCTCTGTCGATCCACGTACATCATCCATCTCTTCAGCCGCAGTATCCATCACCGTGCACTAAAGACTCCTGCCAACATCTCTGCTTGCTCAGTCCGAACAAAACAATTGGTTACACTTGCATGTGCAAGCCAGGATTTAAGTTGCTACCGGATGGCAAATGTATTGAAGGTGAGTAATGAATTCGTAAATAATGAATAGTATGTGCATTATTCTGTGAGATCAAGAGAGTCTACTATTGACAAACATTTCTAATCATGTATTTTAAATTTGCAGAGGAATCGTCATATTTGATGGTGCTGAAAGGATCGCAAATTATTGACTTGTCGACCGACGGATCGGGTAGAGCAAGTCAACTGCCACCAGTTGTTGGAATTCAAGGTAATTTTTTCATATAAATACTATGGCTCAAAAATACACGGTGTAACTTGAGACACTAAAAAGTAAATTTTTTTGACTTTTTCTAGGTGGCGTTCAGTTGGATTACGACCGTCAAGGACACATGCTGTACTGGCTCCAGTCGATATCCGGAGACAGCGAAGACGAGAACTGTACTGTCTACAGCATGCCTTACGGCGGCGGGAACAAGGTGGAATTCTTCGGACAGGACACCGGCATCGTGGGGGCACCTTCTTCCCTCGCCTTTGACTGGCTCGGCCGGAACCTGTACCTGGCTAACCGGGTCGCCAGCAACATCGAACTGGTTCGCGTGGACGGCAAGGTCAAATACCGCAGCATTGTGCTAGCGAATGACGGCAGCAAAGCTTCAGTGGCTAAACCCAAGAGCATTTGCTTGGACCCGACAGAAGGGTAAGGATGCAAGAAAATATGTCAACAAGATATTTTAGTAATACAATAGTAAATAAGTACTAAAGCTTTTGTTTCTTTTTGCAGAAAATTATACTGGTCTGATGAAGGTGGATATGGAGTCCCAGCTAAAATTGGAAAAGCGAATATGGACGGATCGTATCCTGTAATTCTAGTAGACACGATCGAGAGGCCGGAAGCCGTTGCTATCGACATCGAGAAGAAGATCATCTACTTCAGCACGCAGTATCCGCCCACCATCAACAGCGTCAACACCGAAGGCAACGACAGGAAGACCATTCTTACGGAAGACAACGCCATCTCCTATCCCAAAGTTATCGCCGTTTTGGATTCGAGGCTCTACGTCCTCGATCCGCGACACGAGAAAATTATCAAGGCCGACCTACCGAACGGGGACAACATCAAGGTCATCCTCGACAACGAGAGCGACTTGAAATCGCTAACAATATTCCAGAAGAGAAAGATGATTCACCACCCCTGCTCCCAGAACAATGGCGGGGGCGAACAGATATGTATCCCCAGCGAAGGGGGGGCGCGAGTATGCTCGTGCTCGGTGGGCTACCGCAAGGAGAACGAAGTGAACTGCGTGCCGTACAAGACGTTCGCGGTGGTGTCGCAGCTGGACCTCATCCGCGGCTACAGCCTCGACACCAGCGCCGAGGCCATGGTGCCCGTCACGGGGCTGGGCCACCATATCTTGCACGTCGACGTTCATTTCGCTGACAACTACATATATTGGGTAGAGTTCAATAGAGGACAGTGGAACGGAGTATTCCGAATTAGGCCGAACGGTACCGAACTCGAACATGTTATTAAGGATGGTATCGGCAGCAACGGAATTCGAGGGTTAGCCGTTGACTGGGTCGCTGGCAACTTGTACTTCACGAATGTCTTCCCGCATGAAAATTATGTTGAAATGAGTTGGCTGGATGGTTCAAATAGAAAAGTTCTCGTGAAGACCACTATGGATGCACCCAGAGAACTCGCAGTGAACCCACTGAAGAGACTACTGTACTGGATAGATTATGGCCAATATCCTCGGATAGGGAAATCTTACCTCGATGGCAGCAATTGGCAGACGCTTGTAAGTTCAGGCATATCTAATCCTCGAGACTTGACAATAGATATGTTGACGCATGATGTATACTGGGTTGACTCTAAATTAGACCAGATTCAGAAAATCTCCTATAACGGTGGAAATAGACAGTTGATTAGGTCAAACCTTCCAAACCCAATGGGTATCGCTATACACACGGGTAGTGTGTATTGGGTGGACAGGAATTTGCAAACGATCTACAAAGCCTCCAAGCTACCAGGTAATATGTCCATGCCTGAGAAGATGCGCACAAATCTACCAAAGTTACGAGACATTGTCATATTCGATGTAAATAACCAACCTACAGATGAAAGTAATCCCTGCAGAAAACTTGGTAACGGTGGTTGCGATCAACTCTGCTTCAGCTATCCTCCAGAAGCTAACAAAGGATACACTCACAGGTGTGAATGTGCTACTGGTCAAATATCTGCCAGTAATCCTAAAAAGTGCGACGTCGTTGATGAATACCTTGTGTTCACGACACGAACTGAAATCCGTGCTGTCAATTTAGATCCAAAATCTACAGGTGTGCCGTTCAAACCAATTGGCAATCTAACAAACGTTGTCGGTGTCGAGTTTGATTATGCGGACAACAAATTATTCTTCACGCAAATCCGGCCGTGGGCTAGAATAGCTTGGATGTCCGCCAATAACCCAGATGCGGCCAATATTCAAAATATTATTAGCAAAAACATAAATCCAGAAGGCATTTCATACGATTGGACACAAAGAAAGATCTATTGGACGGATAGCTCCAATAACTCAATTTATGCAATGAACCTCGACGGAACTGAAATGGTTATGATTGCGAGAGTTGAACGTCCCAGAGCTATCGTTGTAGATCCTTGCAATGGAACATTATACTATACCGACTGGGGTCGTTTCGGAACATCCGGCAAGATTTATAGAACAACAATGGCAGGGTCATTGAAAAAAGCAATCATTGACAAAGACCTATCTCAACCTAGTGGTCTTACTATCGATTTTGACGAGAATATGCTTTACTGGACTGATGCCGTTCGTGAAAAAATTGAACGTTCCAAATTGGACGGATCAGATCGTGAGGTATTGATATCTGCCACAATCTATCCGTTCGCCATAACTGTATTCGGAGATTACATATATTGGACTGATTTGCAATTGCGAGGTGTATACCGAGCTGAGAAACACACAGGTGCAAACATGGTTGAAATGGTTAAGAGGCTTGAAGATTCTCCTAGAGATATACACGTTTACAGCACTAGCAGACAGAAGTGTCAAAAGAATCCCTGTAACATCAGCAATGGCGGTTGCGCTCAAAGCTGTCACCCCGCGCCTAACAACTCGGTTGAATGTAAATGCGACGACAACACCAAATTAGTAAACGAAGGACGGATGTGTGTCGCTAAAAATATCACCTGCGATCCTAGCAAATTCTTCTGTGCAAACGGTAAATGTATCAGTCGTATGTGGTCGTGTGACGGCGATGACGACTGCGGTGACAACTCCGATGAAGACAAGAACTACTGCGCTTACCACTCCTGCTCTCCAAATGAATTCCGTTGTAACAATGGCAGGTGTATATTCAAATCATGGAAATGTGATCACGAGAATGATTGTAAAGATGGATCCGACGAGGAAGGTTGCGTTTACGCTCCATGCGATGAAGGAGAATTCACTTGTCTGAACTCCCGTTGTATAGCGATGTCGCAAGTCTGTAACGGCATAAACGACTGCAAGGACAACATCACTTCTGATGAAACCCATGAACGTTGTCCGAGAAACACCACTTGTCCGGCTAACCACCTTAAATGCGAGAAGACCAACATTTGTGTAGAGCCATACTGGCTATGCGATGGTGATAATGATTGTGGTGACAATTCCGATGAAGATCCTCTACATTGCGCTCAACGCACTTGTCCACAGAACAGTTTCCGCTGCCCCAACCATCGGTGCATACCAGCCACTTGGTACTGCGACGGAGACGATGACTGTGGTGACGGAGCTGATGAACCACCAGAATATTGTCGCTCAGAAGGCAGAACATGTTTCGGCGACCTATTTACCTGTGATAATGGAAACTGCATACCGAGAATATACATATGCGATGGAGATAACGACTGCCTCGACAACAGTGATGAAGATGACAGGCACCAGTGTAACGAAAGGAAATGTGACGCAGAGACTGAATATACTTGCCAGGAGAATAAATTCTGGGGAAGAGCGCAGTGTATTCCCAAGAAATGGCTTTGTGATGGAGACCCAGACTGTATTGATGGTGCCGATGAAAATTCGACTATACATCACTGCTCTACACCGACTCCCTGTTCCGAGGACCAATTCCAATGTAACAATGGTAGATGTATCAACGTTGGCTGGGTGTGCGATCACGACAATGATTGCGGAGATGGTTCCGATGAAGGCAAACATTGCAACACACAATACAAGCAGTGTACGGATCAAGAGTTCAAATGCCAGAATTTCAAGTGCATTCGTAATCACTTCAGATGCGATGGGGAAGACGATTGTGGCGACCATTCTGACGAAGTTGATTGTGTTAAGCACAACAAGACGTGCCCCGCCGGTCAATTCAAATGTAACAATGACCAGTGTATCGATAACAGATTAGTTTGTAATAAAGTTTCGGATTGTTCAGATGACTCTGATGAGCCAGCGCACTGTAATGTAGACGAATGTGCCAAATTAGAAATAAACCAGTGCGGTCACAAATGTATCGATACCTTGACAGGTTATTATTGCGATTGTAACCAAGGATACAAACTACTTGCCGATGGTAAAGCTTGTGCAGATATAGATGAATGTATAGAAACACCTGGAGTTTGTTCACAATATTGCTCGAACACGCCCGGTTCTTACTATTGTAAATGTAATGACCAATACTATGAAAGAGAACCAGATGAACATACATGTAAGAGAAAGGATAACATTACTGCATGGGTCATCTTTACCAACAAGTATTATGTTAGAAATATGTCGACTGACGCTACCCTTTACAATTTAGTACACCAAGATCTCATGAATGTAGTCGCTATTGATTTTGATATTAAAGAAAACAAAATGTACTTTGCTGATGTTTCTGCTAAAACCATCTATAGATCCGACTACACCGATCCAAATCCAAACAAAGAAGTAGTTATACGACATGATTCTCATGGATTAGAAGGCATTGCAGTGGACTGGATTGGAAGAAAACTTTATTGGCTCGACAGACATTCAAAGAACTTAGACGTCTCAGAATTAGATGGAACTAGACGCAAGACCTTGAAAACAGGAATCGCTGATCCTAGAGCTATTGTCGTACATCCAGGTACTGGATACTTGTACTACACTTCATGGCATCTCCAAGCCTACATTGGTAAAATGGGTATGGATGGTTCTAATTACACGACAATTTTGAACTGGGAGGATGATATCGCCTGGCCAAACGCTTTAACTATAGACTACTTTACTGATAGAATTTACTGGGCTGACGCTCATCTAGATTATATTGGTTCTGCTGACTTAGAAGGTAGACATAGACATGTTGTATTATCTGGTTCTAAAGTTCCTCACGTTTTTGCGCTAAGTTTGTTCGATGACGAAATTTATTGGACTGATTGGAACCTTAAAGCTATTAGCAAAGCGAATAAACATTCTGGAGAAAACTTAACGACACTCAGAAATACCACTCACCGGCCTTATGACATTCACGTCGTACATCCTTTAAGACAGCTACCATACCCGAACCCTTGTGGCACCAACAACGGTGGATGTTCACATCTTTGTCTTATAGCACCGCCTCATGAATCTAGTTATTTGAACATCGAAGGATACGGTGAAGAAGGTGCGACGACATACAAGTGTGCTTGTCCAAACCAATTCTTCTTAGCGCGGGACATGAAAACGTGTATCGCAAACTGCACAGACGGTCAACATAGATGTAACGGTCGCGATGAAAAATGTATTCCGTGGTTCTGGAAGTGCGACGGTGAGAAAGATTGCATGGATGGTTCCGATGAACCTGAAAATTGTCCAGTTAGACATTGTAGAGCAGGATCTTTCCAATGTAAGAACACTAACTGTACACCTGCTGCCACTATTTGCGACGGCAACGACGACTGCGGAGATGGAAGTGACGAAGCGCAGTGCGCACACGAGTGCCCAACTTTGGAATTCAAGTGTAAATCAAGCGGCAGGTGTATTCTTGACAGCTGGAAATGTGACGGCGACACGGACTGCAAGGACAACAGCGACGAAGATCCAGCGATGTGCCACAACAGACCATGCAACCCTGATACTGAATTCTCATGCAAGAACGGCCGCTGTATTCCTAAGCTTTGGATGTGCGACTTCGACAATGATTGTGGAGACGATTCCGACGAACCAGCGTACATGTGCCGACAAAAGAATTGTACGACAGGCTGGAGACGGTGCCCTGGCCAATCCAACTACCGTTGCATACCAAAATGGTTGTTCTGTGACGGCAAAGATGACTGTAGGGACGGCTCTGACGAACTTCCAGAAAATTGCCCATCATGCAACAGCGAAACAGACTTTACTTGTGAAAATAAGCGGTGCATACCCAAACAGTGGCTCTGCGACTTCACTGACGACTGTGGAGATGGAAGTGATGAAACTGAATCAGTCTGTCAGCATAAGTACAGGGAATGTTCTGAGTCTGAATTCAAGTGCGGAAATGGCAAATGTATCTCGTCTAGATGGAGATGTGATCACGAAGATGATTGTGGTGATAACACAGACGAAATGGAATGCGGTGGATTTAAATGCAAGAACGGAACATTCCAATGTAAATCTGGACACTGTATAGCGGCATACTTCAGATGTGATGGTGACAGGGACTGTAGGGACTTGTCTGATGAAATTGGATGTCCACCGCGGTTCCCTGGAGGCAGATACTGTCCAGAGAGCAGGTGAATATCTTGAAATATTTGAAACTGCTGATTTTTCTTTTTACCTATAAGTTGATTCTAATTCCAATTTTCCTTTTAGGTTCCAATGTGCAAATAACTTATGCGTATCACAATCGGATCTGTGTGATGGAACTGATGACTGCGGAGATGGATCAGATGAAGCTAGCTCGATCTGTACAAACTTCAACTGCGATACTTTGCGAAGATTCCACTGCGACAACCATCGCTGCGTGCCTAGGTAATATAGCAAACATACAACCAAATATCTTATGTAACTTGATTGTTGTATATGTAATTATATTCGTAGTAGCTATATTCGTAGACAGTAGATACACACCCTAACCAGCTTATTGTCCAAGCAGTCGGCTACACTCCCGAAAGGGATATACCGACTCGACTCCAACGACCTAAGCATGTCTTAGACTTCCCTGACGATCCGATAACGGTCATGAACACACCGCGCCCGGAGTCACACTCCCAACA